>JAQZBX010012280.1:0-41468 GCA_029593785.1 Cabassous unicinctus | reverse complement strand
AACCCAAAGCCTGCAGAAGGTTGTAAATAAAAAACATTAGATTAGAAATAAATTAAATAAACAATTAATAAATAGAATAAAATGCAAAATTTGTTTCTTTGGAAAAATCAATAAAATTGAGAAACCTTTAGCTAGAGTGACAAATAAAAGATAAACACAAATAAAATTAGAAATGAAATTAAAAACTGTCTACATTGACTCAAGAAGAAATAGATCATAACAGACCAATAACAAGCAAACAGATTGAAACATAATCAAAAATTATCCAAAAAGGAAAAGCCTAAGACAAGATGGCTTCATTGTTGAATATTACCAAACATTCTAGGAATAATTAACACTGATCCTGCTTAAACTCTTCCAAAATTAAAGAGGAGGGAGCACATCCTAGCTAATACTATGAGGTCAAACTTCCCTAATACCAAAGCCAGAGATATTACAAGAAAAGAATATTATGCATCAATAGATGCAAAAATCTTCAGCAAATACTAAAAAACAAATCCAACAGCACTTTAAAAGAATTATACAACATGATCAAGTTGGATGTATTCCAAGTATGCAATGGTAATTCATAATAACAAAATCAATTAGTGTAATACACCACATTAATAGAACTCAGGGGAAAAACACATGATCACCTTCAATTGCTGCAGAAAAGGCATTTGACAAAGTCAGCATCCCTTCCTGATAAAAAAACACTTAGAAAACTAGGAATAGAAAGGTACTTCCTCAACATGATAAAGGGCAAATATGAAAAATTCACAGCTAACATCATACTCAATGGTGAAATACTGAAAGCTTTTCCTCTAAGATGAGCAACAAGACAAGGATGCCCACCATCATCATTGTTATTCAGCATTGTACTAGAAATTCTAGACAGAGCAATTCAGCAAGAAAAAGAAATAAAAAACAACCAAATTGGAAAGAAAGAAGTAAAAATTTCCCTATTTGCAGATGATATTATCTTACATGGACAAAATCCTGAAAAATCCACAATAAACCAAGTAAAGTGAATAAACAAATTCAACAAATAGCCATGGTACAGGATCCACATGCAAAAATCACTAGTAATGAACATACATACACTAGTAATGAAAAATCTAAAGAGGAAATCAAGAAAAAATTTACATTTACAACAGCAACTAATAGAATCAAATATTGAACCAAGGATGTAAAGGACTTATACATAGAAAACTACAAAATTTGCTAAAGAAGACCTTAATAAATGGAATGACAGTCTATAGTCATGGATTAGAAGACTAAATATTGTTAAGATATTAATTCTACCTGAAGCAATTTACAGATTCAATGCAGTCCTAATCATATATCCAACAGCCTACTTTGCAGAAATAGAAGAGCCAATCATCAAATTTATTTTTTTTCATCAAATTTATATGAAAGAGTAAAGGCCCCAAAGAGCCAAAATCATTCTGAAAAAGAAGAACGAAGTTGGAGGTCTCACACTTCTCCATTTGAAAACTTATTACAAAGCTACAGTAATCAAAACAAAATGGTACTGACGCAAGGACAGCATACAGACTAGTGAAATTAATTAAAAGTTCATAAATAAATCCTCACATCTATGGACACTTGATTCCTGACAAGGGTGCCAAGTTTACTCAATGGAAAACAATAGTCTCTTGAAGAAATGGTGCTGGGAAAAAATGGATATCCATATACAAAAGAATGAAAGTGGACCCCTAGCTCTCACCATACACAAAAATAAATTCAAAATGGATTAAATACTTAAATATGAGAAACAAAAATATAAAACTCCTGGAAGAAAATATAGGGAAGCATCTTCAGAACCCTTGGTTAGACAATGTTTTCTTAGACTGTATACCAAAAGCACGAGCAACAGAAGATAAAATAGAGAAATGGGACTTCATCAAAATTAGAAACATTTGACCATCAAAAAATTTCATCATGTAAGTAAAAAGACAAACTACAGAATCAAAGAAAATATTTGGAAGCCACATATCCGATAAGGTTTTAATACCCAGTATATACAAACAACACCTACAGCTCAAAAAAAAAAACACAACCCTTAAAAAATGGGTAAAGCACTTGAATAGACATTTCTCAAAAGAAGTTACACAAATGGCCAAAAAACACATGAAAAGATTCTCACAATCATTAGCCCTTAGGGAAATGTAAATCAAAACCACAATGAGATGCCATTTCATACCCACTAGTATGGCTACTATTAAATAAATGGAAAATAACAAGTGTTGGAGAGGATGTAGAAAAATAGGAATACTTATTTGTTGTTGGTAGGAGTGTAAAATGGTATAAACCCTGTGTAAAACAATTTTGCAGATCCTCAGAAAATTTAGAATTACCATATGACTGGGCAATCCCACTTCTAGATGTATATACCCAAAGGAATTGAAATCAGGGACTCAGATATTTGCACACCAATATTCATAGTGCCATTATTCACAATTGCTAAAAAATGGAAGCCACCCAAAGTGTATATCAACCAATGTAAGGTACATCCATACAATGGAATATTATTCTGCTATAAAAAGGAATGAAGTTCTGATACATGTGAAAACGTGGAATAACTTTGAAGACATTATATTGAGTGAAATAAGCCAGACACAAGGACCAATATTGTATGATCTCACTGATATGAAACAATTAGAACAAGCAAATTCATACAGTCAGAAACTAGAACACAAGTTACCAGGGTCAGGGTGGGGGTAGGGAATGGGTTGTTAATGCTTAAATTGTACATTTCTGTTTGAGGTGATGGAAAAGTTTTGGTAATGGATGGTGGTGATGGTAGCACAACATTGTGAATGAAATTAACTGCACTGAACTATATAGTTGGATGGGATTAAATGAGGAAATTTTAGGTTTTACACTTATTATTAAAATAAAACTTAAAAAAAAACAGAATTTGTACAACACAAACAGTAACCTTAAACTATATACTATAGTTAATAGTACAATTATAATAATATTGTTTCATCAATTCTAACAAAGGTACTACACTATTACAAAGTGTTAATAATAGGGAAAACTGTGCATGTGAGGTGGCTGTGTATGTGGACTCTATAAAATTTTCCACATTATTTTCCTGTAAACATACAACTTTTCTTTTAAAAAAAAATAAAGCTAGTTTCCATCATACTATGGTATTCTATATATGCTAGAATTTATTCTTTCCTATGTTAGCCATGGATCTGTTGATTTTTGTGCCTAACAGTACATTACTTTTTTAAAAATTTGTAGTTCTTTAATATGCTTCCATATATGGTAAAACATGAACTGTGCATTATTTTTGCCCAAGTGTGTTGGCTAGTATCATGATTTTATTTTCCAAAATGAAGTTCAGGTGAATTTTATAATTACTATGTCTAGCTTCAAAAAACATAATAATGGGGATTAAAATGTAATTACATTAAACATACAAATTAAAATGAGAATAATTCAGCTGTGTTCTGGATCCAGGTATTACCAGCTCAGGAAATCCAATTGTTAAATATTCAGGAATTTTCCCAGCTAGTTTTTAAACTCTTGGTATCTTAAAATTGGCAATAGTGGGAGTTTTTACACCAAGGAAATAAACAAATGCTATAAAGCATGGCTTCCTCTCCCCATGGAGAGCCAATTTATCTCTATACCACTGAAATAAATTATGATATTTAGTCATTTATCCAGCATTATGTAATTCAAATCTCCTTTCATGTATTTCAAGAATATTTTATAGCTGGTTTTGTTTTGTTCCCATGCATTATTCTTAGACACTTTTAATTTGGCAGCTATCGGAAGTGGGCTTTTTTCCTTCCATTAAAATTGTCAAATAATAGAAAAGCAATTGACCATTCTGTATTTTTTTTTTTTCCATCTGGATAATTTATTGATCTCTCTTATTCTTCTAATTGTTATTTTAGTAATTCTCTTGGGTTTGCTAGACAGACCATTAAATCTTATGCAAATTATGGTAATTAAATGTTTTCCTTTCTAAAAGCTGTACTTCTTGGTTATTGTTTGATTTTTCATTGAATTGTCTAGAATTGCTGAAACAGTGTAAAGTAATTTGAATAGATGGCATACTCACCCTTCTGCTTTCGGTGTTTCATTGTTTACTATAATGCTTACTTTTAGATTGAAATAGATCCCCCTTATTATGTTAAAGAAAAATACTTCTCCTAATTTTATGTTGTGGTAATTGTAAGTGAATGGTCGGTTAATTGGTTGGTGGTGGTGGTTGCTCTATGGTCTTCATAGTTGTTGTTATTGTTTTAAATCAGAAATAGATCCTGTGAATCTGTGTACTACTGGATCAGAGAACAGTTCTGTTGTCATGTTTCCTAAGTTCATATCCTAGCTTTGCTATTTCTCAGTTGCTCAACGTTGGGGAAATTAATTAAACTGTGCCTCAGTTTCCTTTTCTATAAAATTGGTATAACGGTAATATCAATACCTATTTTTTGGTGGGTTTGTGAGACTTCAATGAGCTAATGTGTATAGAGTATTTGGAATTAGTGCCTGGCACACTGTAAGCATTCAATGATAGAAGTTACTATAACATTAAAATTAGTAATTATTAATTAATACCTTTGGGGAACACAAATTATATATTTTCTTCTTGAACATATTGAAATAATGTATTATTTTAGTGCTGTCCTTGTATTCCTAGGACAAAACATACTAAGTTATGGCCACTTTTTAAAATAGCTGCTTGAAGTCAATTTGATAGCACTTTTAAAACTATCTTTTTTTTTTCAAAAATCAATGCGATCATTCTATAATTATTTTGGGGGAGGTGGGGAAGGTCTATGCCAGATATTGGTATTAGTATTCTCTTGCCTTTATAAATTGTAAGGGAAATGTCTCATTTTTTCTATACTCTGAAATCATTTGCATGGCATTTATCTTCTTTTTAATTCTAATGTTATGTACTTGATGGATTTTGTCCTTTTTCTTCATCAAATATGCAAAGTTGTGTATATGTTATAGGATTTACTCAAAGTAAAAAAAAAAAACTTCTAGAATCATTTATCATTTCTACTATTTTCTATTTTCCAACTTATTAATGCCTGTGCTTATTTTTATTATCTCCTTCTTTCACCTTTCCATTAGCGTCTTTGTTTCTGTTTCTAATTTCTGTAGCTGAATGCTCAGTTCATTTATTTTCATACTTCCTTGTTTAGTAACAAAGCATGATTTATTGCATCTTTAAAATGTGTATTGAATAACCTGAGTCATTTTATTTTTAATTTGAAAAGTTAAATATACCAGTGGTAAATAGTATATGATGACTAGTCCTGTCATATCTTCCACCTGGTATTTATGAATGTGAATATTGTCTGTTAACCTTTAAAAGTCAGTATATGACAAAAAATGGAAACAAGTAAGATGTCCCTCAAAAGGTAAATGGATAAGCAAACCAGTTTACTCACATACCATGGAATCTTATTCAGTGTGGGCGCCTGCGCCTGCACACATACACAACAAGCTCTTCATTCACTCAACACCATGGATGAATCTTAAATGCAAATTGCTAAGTGAAGGAAGTCAGTCTCAGAACTCTATGTATTGTCTAACACCATTTATATGAAATTCTAGAAAAGACAAAACTTTATAGACAGAAAACAGATCAGTGGCTTTCAGGGTTTTGTGGAGGTGGGATGGTCAACCAGGTAAAACACGGGAGATTTTTTAGAGTCTTGAAGCTATTTGGTATGATATTGCAGTGGCAGATACATGACCATCCACTTATCAATACCCATGGAATATTACAGCACAAAAACTGAATCCTTATGTGCTGATTTTTTTTAAAAGTCTATGTAGGAGAGTCAGGAGATCCCAGGATGAAACACAAACTATGATAAAAGATCCTAACTGGATTACAAATGTATAGAAAAAAACAAAAACAAAAACACTGAGTGGTGACCTGTCTAACTTTGAAAATGACAGGAAACTGTTAGACTAAATGCAAAATGAACTGTACAGCTAGCACTGTACTCTAGTTGGTAAATTTATTTCCTTCGATGGCTGTACTTATATAATGGGATTAAACAAATAAGTAAGTGGATGGTGCATGATGAGTGCCAAGTTTCTCACTGTTGGAGTGGGAAGTTACTGACAAGCAAGAGGAGAAGTCTAGAATGATCCATGAGGTAATAGATTAGATCTGGATTCAACAGTTTGAACTTGTGTACATACACATGGATATCTAGAGAAATATTTATAGATATGTGCATATACATGCAGATTAGTATACTCACATGTGTTCCTTGCTCTGGCAACTGAGAGGTCCTAGAAGCAAAGACACTAAAGAAGCAACAAGTACAACCAGCACCCAGACCTTGGTTTCTAACACCATCCTCCTAATAAAAGGAAGCAAGCCCCTTAGAGAAATGCCTTACTCTAGGGCTGGGACAGGAAATGTCCAAGATGAGCCTGGAGTAACTTATGGTGTCAAAAAGTAAGGAAGTGTGGGAAGCAGTTGTAGCTCAGTGGTTTGACTGACTGCTTCCCATGTATGAGATCCCAGGTTCAATTCCCAGTACCTCCTAAAAAAAAACCAAAACAGTAAGGAAATGTTCAAAAAGCAAAACATTGCTGTGAAAGAAACACAGGTGCCAAACTGAAAGAGCTCCAATGGCAAAAGCTGGGACAACTTGAGCAAAAACAAATAAATAACATAGCATTAAATTATAACCCAAAGTAGAAAATAAATATCCATGAGTCCATACCAAGATAATTAAATGATTTAATAAATAAACAAATAGGGAAGAAGAGGCAAATATCCACGCAGAAGAAATCCAAACAATTTATGTAAATAGTCCACCCTCAAGGAGGTAAAGCATAGCATCTCACCTCTTAAGTGTGGCCTATGCTTAGTGACTTGCTTCAAAGAGTACAGTTTGGAAAGGGGAATGGGTGTGGGGAGCAACTTCACAGTGGAGAAACCTGGCAAATACTACCTTAGCCAGGTGATCAAGATTAATATCATTAGTGATAAATCATGTTCATTGCAGGTATGCTTGAAATGATGTGCTGAGAATGGCACTACACCCTCCAATATAACCATGAAAAAGAAGCTTAGAGAAACCCAAATTGAGGAAACATCTACAAAATACCTGACTAGTACTCCTCAAAACTGTCAAAGTCCACTCTCAGCCCAAAGCAGTCAGAGCAGACATCATCCCAAATCCCTCAAGACTGAGGAATGAACAAACATAAGGGGGGAGTGTACACACGGACCAAAGCAGGTTTATTGTTATTGCACTTATTATCTTGCATTAACGGAAGAACATTAATACAAAGATAGTGATTGCCAGGGATTCAGAGGAAAGGGGAGGGATGAATAGGTGGAACACAGGGCATAGTTAGGGCAATGAAATGGTTCTGTATGATACTGAAATGATGGACACATGACATTATACATTTGTCAAAACCTAGAAAAGTGTACAGCATAAAGTGTAAACCATTATGTAAACTACAGACTCTGGTTAGTAGCAATGCTTCAGTATTGGTTCATCAATTGCAACACATGTACCACACTAGTGGAAGATGTTAATAATAGGGGAAACTGTGTGGGTGTGGGTGTGGGTGTGTATATAGGGGGAGTTATATGGGAATTCCCTATACTTTCAGTGTAATTTTTCTATACATCTAAAATTTTTCTAAAAATAAAGTTCATTAATACAAAAAAAAAACAAAAAACTGTCGAAGTCATCAAAAATAAGAAAAATGTAAGAAACTGTCACAGCCCAGAAGGAGCTTAAGGAGATGTGACAATTAGATGTATTGTGGTATCCTGCGTGGGATTCTCAAACAGTAAAAGTACACTAGGGAAAAACAAATTAAATTACATGGACCTTAGTTAATAATATGTAAATATTGGTTTATTAGTTGGGACAAAATATATCAGAATAAGATGTTAACAATAGGAGAAACTGGGTTCAGGATATACAGGAACTCTGTACTATCTTGACAACTCTTCTGTAGATCTAAAATTACTCAAAATTAAAAGATTTTTTAATTTAAAAATTCAGTAAAAGCAATATGAGTTAAACTAAGTTTTAAAAAAGAAAACATGGGGAAAACCACCAGACATCCAAAATAGAAGACATTTTACAGAGTAACTAAACTTAACCCTTCAAATAACTCAATATCATATGAAAAACAAAATTGGAGAGGACCGTTCTATTCAAGGAAACTTAAGAGTTATCACGACCATAAAATATGTGGTCCATCTGGAAAAGACATTTTGAGGACAATTTGGGAAATTTTCATATGTACTAGCTATTAACTGATATTAGAGAATTATTATTAACTCTGTTAGGTATGATAATAATATTGTGGCTTTACAGGAAAATGTCTATTATATTTAGTATATCTACAATTTACTCTAAAATTAACCAATGAAAATAAAGTGATGATGTAAAAATATGGGTAGTAATTTTACTATTTTCTAGTTTTTTTCTGTGAGTTTGAAATTTTTGATAATTCTCCACTTCTCAGAAGCTACTGAAGAAATATTCAAGTTCTTCAAATATTTTACACATTAAGCAAGGAGTGGCACAATAGGAGAGAACTGGCAGAGCATGTATTTAGTCAGGGGATGGCTTGCCTGAGACAGTGCTCCCCAGTTTCCTAAGATTCATGGTCTGGAAGGCTTCCAGAAATTTTGGCATGCCCTAATATTGTAGGGCTTATGCAAGGTGGTCACGGGTGCTGACTGGTTACTAGGTGTGGGATAATACAGACCCTTTAATAGAGGGCTGCAAGGCAGACATCTTGAAGGATAGGAAATACCACTGAGCACCTGGACTGCACTGGCTCCAGCATCCAAGAAACTGTATCTCACTGAGAAAATTGACCCAAGTTACTAGCTGCAGACACTTGAACAGTGAGGCCAGAAGACAGAACGGATATGCAAGGACAATAGGTGGACTGAAGCACCTTCTTCCCAAAGCCATGAGGATATGTCTGCTTCCCCTGCCCCCAGATCCCTTCTTAGGATGGAAAAAAGTAGAAGAGGAAGAAACCTTAAAAACTTACCATGTATCCAAAAGAGACTATGTGAACCCAAAAGAGTCAATTAATCTGAAGGTACTGAGTTATCTTTATTAGAAAAAAAAAAAAAAGCAATTTCCCACCATCTGTAGCAATGGTGGAATCTATAGCAAGAGAAATCACAGAGAACAAAGAAAATAACCTTTGTATATCTCATTTGAAGTGTAAAGCATTTCAATGACACAACATGAAACAATAACTTTTATTGGCATATGGTCAGGGAACATAAACGTTCTACTTTAAGAAATTGATTGGTGGTTTCTCTGGTCCCAAATATAGATTGTATTTGTTTAGTTGACACTTGCAACAAAGAGGCATTGGCAATTCACTTTTTATCTTTTAAATCAGACAAATATCATTTGCTATTTCTATGTCACTGAATTTTGTTCACGTCATCTGTGGAACAGAGTGAGAAAGGAAAAATGTCAGCTATTAGAACTCCATATTCTAGAATCAGATACACTTGGGTTTGAAACCCAACTTTACTACTTCCTAGTTGTTGGACCCTTAGCACTTGATCTAAAATCCCTAACATCCCAAGTTTTCTTACCTATAAAATGAGAAAAATAGTATCTGTCTCAGCAGTGCTGGAGGATTAAATATTAATACATATAAAACTCTTAAATTGTACTGTAGCTTTATGTTCATACTACATGTAGCTTTCTACAATAACTGATTTTATTTCAACTTTTATACATAATACTTTAGATTTTTAGATGTATATAATTACGTCTTTTTCCATGCATTTAAATACATGATCCATAATTTCATCGTGTATTTTACTCTTCATAAATATCACTTTAATTATATTTTGTTTGAAATTAATAATGTCATATTGATGTTATTTGTGTTTTTCTGTGAAATCTTTGTCTATTCTTACTTTTATCTTAAAATTTTTTTTCACTTTGTCTCTAGTTATCATTTAACTTTAACCAAGAAGTAGCCCTAAAGAAAAGATTGAGAAAATAAAAGGAAGAGAATAAAGAAAGAAAAAGAAGAGAATAAAGGAAAATGTAATAAAAGAGTTAAACTCTGTACACAAGTGTTTAGACTGAAAAATCTCCAGCACAATAAATGACACAAGATCCACACCTAGATATCTCTTCAAAGCATTTTTGATCCTCAAGGATGAAAAGAAAATCCTAAATGCTTTCAATGAGGGGGGAAAAAGTACCATTTTGACAGAATATATGTCATCAGCAAGCTGGATTCCAGAAAACAATGGAGCAATACTTTCCAAGTTCTAAGAGAAATTAAATTGGGGCCTAGAATTCTGCATGCAAGTATATTGGTGAAATGAAGTAAAAAATAAAGACATTTCAAATATGCAAGAACTTAATTAATGTGTTGACTTTCTACAGCCCTTCCTACCCTTGTTTAGGAAATTACTTGAAGTCATTCTGAAGTAAAAAGGAGTAAAAAAAAAAAGCAAGCTAGTAGAATCCAGGTAAGAATGGATTCAACCCTGGGAGCAGGCAAGTTGCTAGATGACAAGCCTGAGCCAACAGAGTAGACAGGAGCAAGAAGATAAAAAGCTCTGGAGGCAAATCTGCAGGAAACAAAGATTAAAGGACTACTTGCCATGGCTAGTATGATTAAAATGGTTAAATACCAAAAAGACATTGATAATATGATGATTAATATAATTAAAATAATATTATTAATTTCAGGAGTTAGGGCATGAGTCACTTCAAGAATGAAATGTCTTCCAGTGAACAATATTCACAGTCTAAAAAATGCAACCACTTTTTATTGGTTATCAGCTTTCAGGAACAATCAAAGCATAAAACACAGTAGTCTTATTCTCGCCTTTATTTCTTTCTGGATACCTATTGGTTAGAAGAAGACGTCCTGGATCAGCCCTTCTGTGTGTGTCTTATTTCACCATTACGGTCTGCTCATCTTTTTCCTCTATTCTATGGGAGATTCCTTCCAACTTGATTTTCCAGTCCTTTGACTAAATTATATTTACTCAATTATATTTTTTATATCTCTAAAAGAGAGCTCATTGACAATGTAAAAGTAAAGGTGAAGCTAACAAAAAAATAGGGGAACTGCATATGAGAAGGAGATATATGGGAACACTGGACTTTCTACCTGATTTTTCTGACAAAATTTAATTAATAATTTTTTTAAGAGTGTAGCTAACAAGTTGGAAGGTGAAAGTAGAGAGAAGATGGAGGGAAGGGTGAGGCACCTTCTCATCTCCTCTAAAGGGGTACGGAGAGTCTGACTACATATACTGGAACAGAAAATAGAAGTATAAGTAAAATTTAAAATTCAGAAGTTAACAGCCTTCACCTTTCACAGTAGATAACCAATAAATAAAATCTAAAGTTGGTTAATGAAGAAATAATGTTAAAGGCATATTATTTAGAGACACGGAGGTAACCACCTGAGGACCTAAAAGCAGAAATAATTTTAAAACGTGCCTTCCAGGCATGGAATTATGGGGTGGGGGTGCAGGTGGGGGGACGGTTGCATTTCAGCATAACCTCCTCTATCATATTGGATTCAAAAACTTTTTACAATGTGCTTTATTACTTTGATTTAAAAAATAATTTTAAAACACTGCTTCATAGGGCCATGAGGAGTAAATAAAATAATGTTAGTTTCCAGGCTGCCAAAAAAAATTACCATGACTGGGTAGCTTGAACACAGGAATTTAATTGGCTTATGCTTTCAGAGGCTAGAAGGCTTGCTTTCTCCTGGAGTCAGCAGTGTTCTGGCTGGTCAGCAATCCTTGGGTTCCTTGGCTTTTCTGTCACATGGCATTGTTCTCTCCTTTTTCTTCTGGGTTCCACTGACTTCAGGCTTCTGTCTCCTCCCTATGGCTGTCTCTCTTGTAAGCCTCCAGTAACAGAATTAATACCCATCCTGATTCATTTGGCTACACCCTAACTAAAAATAACATCTTCAAAAGGGCACATTTATAATGGTTTCACATCCACAGAAATGGAATTAAGAACATGTTGTGGGGTTTTTTTCTGGGATGCATAATTCAATTTACCACAAGTACCTTATTCTAATATTTGTTCAAATAAGAATAACTATTAAGTTCTCTTCTTTTGAGCTCTAAGAAAATGATAGGAGATGTACATGTACACAAATAATTAAAATGTGCAAGAGTGAGTGCTATAATATAGGCATATACAACATACATTGGAAGCACAAGGTGGGGAGGGGCTAGCTCTGCTTAGAGACATCTACAAAGGTCCCACAGAAAAGGTTATATCTCAAAGGACTTCCCATGATCATGGAGGGAGAGAGAAATCTAGGCAGGAGTCATGCCAGACACAAAGGTGGGGTGGGATAAAGCAATATAGCAGTCTTAGGAGAGGAATGAATAGTTCAGTGATACATTAATGACTGTTTTAACACCAGCAAAAATTAAGTCAATTCACATCTATTTCATAGTAATGCTGAACCACCATTGTACAGTTGAAATGCATAATTCTCTATTTTCTGAGACTCAGATACATTTACATATATAT
Source organism: Cabassous unicinctus (assembly GCA_029593785.1). Lineage (NCBI taxonomy): Eukaryota > Metazoa > Chordata > Mammalia > Cingulata > Chlamyphoridae > Cabassous > Cabassous unicinctus. The sequence goes on along the minus strand of JAQZBX010012280.1, from coordinate 28,935 downwards.
CGTCAAAAGTAAAACATTTCTTACTGATGTTGGAAGAAAGCCCAAACTCTTTCTATAATCTGTCCCCAATCTCCCTTTCCTTATTGTTTTATGATTACTATATATAAAATTCTTGCTCTCACCAATTTTCCTTGCAAAACATCTCACAGTTTTCCATCAAAAAAAAAAAAAAACCAACATGTTTTCTTCTCCTGTCATTCCCCCACACAATCTTCATAAGCTTAACTCCTCAGCAAATCCTACACATCATTCTAAGCCTGTCATAAATCTCTGTCTCCCATATAAAATAGTCTCAGTCCAACTAAGTCTCACATGATCTCAAATAAATTGTCTTTCTAAAACTATTAATTCAGTGGAAAATCAGGGTCTTGAATAGTTCAACATTGCACTATTTATTGCATTTTGACTTGTTAGGCATTTAATAATTTTTATACGGTATTAGTTTTCTGTTGATGCTATAACAAATTACCACAAATATAGCAGCTCAAAACAATGCAAACATATCTTATAGCTCTTTAGGTCCCAAGTACAATACAGGTTTCATTGTGTAAAAATCAAGATGTCATCAGAGTTGCATTCCTTTCTGGAGGTTCTAGGGAAGAACTCATTTCCTTGCTCATTTGGGTTACTGACAGAATTCAGTTCCCTGCAGTTGGATGATATCCCATTTCTTACTGGCTTCCCAGTTTCTAGAGGCATCCTACATTCCTTGGCTCATGGCCCTCTTCCTCCAACTTCAAAGCCAGCCGTGGCAGTTCAAGCCCCTCTCAGGCTTCAAATCTCTCCTCCATCTTCCAGTTCCTATCTCTGACCCAGCTAGAAAGGTTCTTCTCCTTTAAGAGCTCATTCTTAGATTGGGCCCACCTGGGTAACACCAGATAATTTGCTCATCTCAAATTCCATACCCTTAATCACATCCACAAAGTCCCTTTTGCCATGTAAGGTAACATATTCATAAGTTCTGGGAATTGGAGTGTGGACATCTTTGAGAGGCCTTTATTCTGTCTACCACTTAGACTATAATATATTTAGAGACAGTACTTCACAAAGGGTCTTACATGTTGTGCATACACTATATAATATTTAGTATACATTGTACATAAACTACACTATATGTATAGGCTCTATTGCTCTATACTATAGACTCCTTGACAGCCATTCAGTTGTTAACACAAGGTCATACACACTGATCATATTCAGTTAATATTTATTGACTATTTGGACTGATATCAAGAGAAGAATTTTTCTTCATCATCTTTTTTAGTTCAAATATTCTCCCTGTTGTTTTCCTCTTTGTCTCTGGAAAAAAAATACTACTACCTTCTTTAAAGAAAATGTGAGTAGTAGTCCTGGAATTTTTAGAGCATCCATCAAACTGATGCTGTCACAACTCCTCCATCCCTCTATAGTTGGCCATTTAAAAATCACTCCTTGTTGTCTGTTTTTCTTCCTTTGAGCAATATTTATAGTTTCTTTTTCTAATAATATTATGATCCTTTTCATTCATCCCTCCTCATTGCCATTTGCAACTTATCCTTTATAGCAGAAGAATTCAATTCTTTCCATAAAGCTCATATGGATACCAAAGTGTTAACAATGGAGTGTCATTTGCTGTCTCAATTTAATCTGAAACACAAGGATAATGTTCCCAGCTGTGACATCTGGCATCTGGCTCCTTGGCAATTTCATCAGACAGTGCCTGCCGTTATTGTAGAGTTCTGGGCTCTTCACAAGGATTAAGCTGTTGTGCAGCTGTTTCTGCCATCTCAGTGCAGTATGGTAGAAGTTGGCATTCATTTTTTCCTCTGAGTAGTTCCTGTTTTTCTCTCTGTTCATATTTTGTTAAAATACCTAGGAGATTTTGGTCTAGATAAAGGCTGCATTCCAAAACATGCCTTCTGTGGGGGAAGGTGGGGGTCATATTCACTTTAAATATAATTTCAATATAATTTTCTTTGCAAATAAAAGTAAAATGAAAAGTTTTTAGTGCTTTTGTTTTCAGCATTTTTGTTTATGTGCAAATATAGCTTTTTAATAATAGTAGACAAGTAGAATCTAAAGTTAGTGCATTCCTTTTTAAATATTTTTTAATTATACATGCTACTTGTTTAAGTAACTTTCTAATCTGCTGTTACTGTCAGCACATAAAATAGAAAGCGTTTCTTAATAGAGTATATTTAGTGAATGCTCTCTATCTTTCTCATGAGTTCATTTGCTAACTGTGGTTATTAAATTGCTCACTAGCCATCAGTGTCAAAAGGATTGATCTAGTGTGTTCATTTTCAACCTAATTCTAATGTTCTATAAGCATTCTCATTCCTTTTGACAACATGCTGGCTCAGAATAAGACATACCACAGAATCATAGATTTTAAAACTGTAATGGAACTTAGAAATTATTTTGGTGCTTGCATTTATTTTACATTCGATGAAACTGAGATCCATTAAAGTTAAATAACATGCCCAAAGTCAGACAGATAAGTATTGGCAGGACCAAGCCCAGTACTCAGTTCTTCTAGGTTCTACTCCCGGGCACTTCTAGGGAAGCCTTCCTTACCAGGCCTGTCTCTCTCTCAATTTTGTCTCTGTGTCGTAGCCTCCAGTTCTCCCACCTGATCCTGAGAGAGCTCTGTAACACAATGGGCTACCTTGAACCTTCTATAAGGAGTGCTCTCCTGTCAAGACGAAGCCGAAACAATTAGCAGGTGCCATCTACTAATGATGGAAAAAGGCAAGTATGGTACTCAGAATATTCAGTAACTATGATAAAACTGTATGCATCTTGAGATGTGGACTCTTTTAAAGCAAACAAACATAAAAAGGATGCTACATATGCAGAGTTTCTCATCCTATTCTGCAACCCACCCTGATGTTTCAAGTCCGGCCTTTACTCGGGGGGCCTGCTTGATGCTATTCTTTGAAAGAGAAGATTATTGAAAAAGATTATTATTCTCCAAAGCCTATGTAATGGATTTGACTAGCTCTATATGTTACTTACTCACTTTCCTATTCAGGATATAGCACCTATAACTTCCATTTCTTCAGCCTTGTTCATTGAAAGTTTTGCATTTGATTGGGGGGCGGGGATTAATTGTTTCATTAGGTAACTGTTCTCAGGGAACGGGACAAAAATATTCTTCTGCAGATTAGGTGTCATTGAAGAAATTATTCAGACTCCATCAAAGTGTGGCACAGCCCCACAAACAGGAGGTATACACACTGATAAATTCATTATGTCAAAATACTTGAAAGCAAAGAAATCCATACACTTCAAAATACTTGAAAGCAAAGAAATTCACCCTCAGGCATTGAATTGTAAGGTACTTCTGCATAGAAAGGAGTGATATTCCCTGAAATGTTTGTAAAATAGAGTAGTTAGGGATCAAAGGGCCAACTGAAAGAGAATCCTGCTGAATAATACAGAATAATGTCTTTTTCTAATGTAGAAATATTTATCTGTCTACGAATCTAAAAGGAGTGGGCAAAATACTGGTATAATCAAAACTTTCCAAAAATGAGTGCAAGAAAAGCATTTACCTATTAACTCCACTTTAAAGAGTCCAAAATATAATACATCAAGGAAATAAGAAGGAAAATAATTCATTTGTGTAAATAAGATTATGTTAATGGATAAAAATGCTCAATATGTATTAAGGTTAAATCAGATGGCATTGGACAAAAATTAATGCTGATATTGCCTTTACTTGCTAAGAGTTTACAGTCTGGAACAATAGTGCCAGAGGCATAAACTTAAAAAGAAGTGAGCCTGAGTAATGCAAGAGAGATAGTCATAATAGTTTTGTTTATTTTATGATTTGGGAATATCATAATACAGTGCTTTTGAATTCCCTCAGGGAAAGAGAGTCTGAAGGAAGAGAGAAGACAGTTAAGAACAAGAAGTTATGCAACTGATAAAGATGCAAAAAAAGAAAAGGACAGAATCTCAATGTACAATGTGGCATCTTTCTTAGAAGTTAAAGCCGAACAAAGTAAATATATCCAATGGTGCAGAGCTAGGGTGGTAGAAAAAAAAACATGAAAAACACTTGATCGCAAAGAAAAGAATTTAAGAAAAGATAAATCATTGTCATGCTATTCCCCTCCAATGTAAAGTAAATGCTCAATAAAATATTTTTGCTTTGTTGGAGTCTAAACTGACCTTTTAAAATTAATATACACTATACCCTTAGGTGATATTATCCCCTCTCAAACGCAATTCTTCTTAAACTAAACATCCATCTCACTTTATTTCATCTGAGAGGTAGGCCTATTTGCTGAATATGAAACACATAAAATTTGAGTAATGAATAGTCTAAATAATAACTAATAACAGATCCTTTAAGTAATACTACAAATACCTATTAGGCCAAAATAGGAATATACCATAACTTGTAGTGGGTCTCTGGGAATCTCTAGTGATATGTCCATTCCCTAGTTAGTGTTTTTCACCAGTCACAAGCTTACAAAAATACTTCCCTGCAATACGAACTGTATAAATGGATTGTTTTAGTCTGAGAGTCAAAGCCATTTGCTTAGTTAGAGCAAAATTATTTTGTTGTTGATTGTGGGAAGGTGGCATCCAACTAGGCAGGAAGGGCTAAAATCTCTTACAAAAGCAACAGAGAAAGAGGTAAAAGCTGTCCAAAGGACCTGCTTTGGAGGTCAGTGGACCAGGACAGTGCTACACAACTCCTAGGAGGGTGAGGGACAGAAAGATGAAGAACCCAAAACAACAAACGTGAGTTACCAAATCCCCACGGCAGTTGTGAAGGGCTCCCCTCCCCAATCCCCAAGATATTGTGCTGCCTCAAAGCAGCTGAATAAGAGGGGAACAGACATCTTACTCCCTGTCAGCTGTTACAAGGGAAAAGGGAAGGAGAGTCTGGGGCTTTTCTTCAGTGAATTTGGCCAGCAGAGCCTGCTTTGAATATTGGCTGTGGCCACACCAAAACACAGGAAAGTGGAGATTGAAATACCTCCAAGTGCCAGCGAGCACCATCTGCTGACCGGTCTGGAAATTGCATGGCCATACACTGCTTTTGGTTCACTCTGTACCCTAACTCTTGGGAGAAAATCTACATCCCATTAGTGAGCCCCAGGCCTAATTTTGATAACTTAAGCTGGGCAATTTTAAAGACTTAGAATGAGTTGAGCGAAATATCAAAGAAGAACTGTGAAAAAAAAATAGGCAAAAAAGAGAAATGGGCCACAAGAGTAAATTCACCAACATATTCAGATGCGTAGACATCAGCAAAAAATTATAAGCTATACTAGGAAACAGGAAGAGGTGGCCCACCCAAAGGAACAAACCAAATATCCTGGTGAGATACAGGATTTAAGACAACTAATCAATGATAGTCACACAACTCTGCTAAATCAATCCAAAGAATTTAAAAAATATATGACTAAAGATCTAATCATAACAGAATAAAGCTGAAAATCAATAATGGACAGAAAAAGGGAAAATTCATAAATATATGGACAGTAAAAAATACAACCTTAAATAATCAGTGGGTCAAAGAAGAAATTGCAAGAGAATTCAGCAAATATCTTGAGATGAATGAAAATGATAACACAACTTACTAAAACCTATGGGACACTCTAAAGACAGTGCTGAGAGGAAAATTTATAGCCCTCAATACTTACATTAAAAAAGAAGACAGAGCTAAAATTGAAAATCTAACTGCACGCCCGTAGGAACTAGAAAAAGAACAGCAAACTAATCCAAAACCAAGCCAAAGGAAAGAAATAGTAAAGATCAGAGCAGAAATAAATGAAATTGAGAAAAAAAAACACAATAGAGAGAATCAGCAAAACCAAAAGTTGGTTCTTTGAGAAGATCAACAAAATTGACAAACCCTTAGGTAGACTGACAAAAGAAAGAAGATGCAATTAAATAAAATAGAAATGGGAGTGGGGACATTACCACTGACCCTGCAGAAATATGGAGATCATAAGAGGATACTATGAACAACTGCATGCCAAAACACTAGACAATGTAGAGGAGATGGACAAATCCTAGAAACACATGAACCGCCTACACTGACCCTAGAAGAAATAGAACGCCTCAACAAACCAATCACAAGTGAAGAGATTGAAACAGTCATCAAAAACCTCCTGAAGATGAAAAGCCCAAGTCCAGATGACTTCACAGGTAAGTTCTACCAATCATTCAAAGACAATCTAATACCCATCTTGCTCAAGCTTTTCCAAAATATTGAACAGGAAAGAACACTACCAAACTCCTACTATGAAGCCAACATCACCCTAATACCAAAACCAGAAAAAGATACTACAAAAAAGAAAATTACAGACCAATATCTCTAATGAATATAGTTGCAAAAATCCTCAACAAATTTTTGCAAACCAAATCCAAAAGCAGATTAAAAGAATTAGACAACACGATCAAGTGGGTTCTATCCCAAGTATGCAAGTATGGTTCAACATAAGAATATCAATTAGTTTAATAAACCACATTGATCAATTGAAAAATCACATGATCCTATCGATGGATGCAGAAAAAGCATTTGACCAAATATGGCACCCTTTCTTGATAAAAAACACTCCAAAAGATAGGAATAAAAGGAAACTTTCTGAATATGGTAAAATGCATATATGAAAAACCTACAGCTAGCAATGTACTCAATGATGAAAGACTGCAAGCTTACCTCCTGAGATCAGGAACAAGACAAGAATGCCCACTTCACTATTGTTATTCAACAATCTGCTATAAGTTCTAGCTAGAGCAATTAGGCTAAATAAAGAAATAAAAGGCACTTAAAAGGAGCAGAAGAAGTAAAACTTTCACTATTTGTTGATGATATATGTCTAGAAAATCCTGAAAAATCCACAACAAAGCTACTAGAATTAATAGACGAGTTCAACAAAGTGGCAGGATACAAGACCAATACGCAAAAATCAATAGCATTCTACACACTACTGATGTGCAATCTGAGGAGGAAATCAAGCAAAAAGTTTCAATTATAATAGCAAATTAAAAAATCAAATATTTAGGAATAAACTTAACCAAGGACATAAAGGACCTGTATTCAGAAATCTACAAAACGTTGCTAAAAGAAACTGAAAAATACTTAAATAAATGGAAGGACATTCTGTATTCATGAATTGGAAGACTAAATATCGTTAAGATGTCAATTCTACCCAAACTGATTTACAGATTCAGTGCAAGCTCAATAAAAACCCTAACAGCCTTTTGTGCAGAAATTGAAAAGCCAATAATCAAATTTATTTGGAATGGTAAGGGGCCCTGAAGAGCCAAAAATGTCTTAAAAATGAAGAACGAAGTTGGAGGACTCTCACTTCTGGACTTTAAAGTATATTATTTAGCTACAGTAGAAAAACAGCATGGCACTGGCATAAAGACAGACAGATTGACCAATGGAACCAAATCAAGAACTCAGAAATATACCCTCACATCCACAGTTAAGTGATTTTTGACAAGGCTGTTAAGCCCACCCAGCTGGGCTAGAACAGTTTGTTCAATAAATGGTGCTGGAAGAACTGGCTATCTATATCCTAAAGAAAGAAAGAGGACCTTTATCTCACACCTTATATAAAAATTAATTCAAAATGGATCAAGGACCTAAATATAAAAGCAACAACCATAAAACTCCTTGAAGAAATGTAGGAAAACATTTTCAAGATTTGTGGTAGGCGGAAGTTTCGTAAACCTTACACCCAAAGCACAAGCAACAAAAGAAAAAAATAGATAAATGGAACCTCAAAATTAAACACTTTTGCACCTCTAAGGACTTTATCAACAGAGTAAAAGTGCAGCCAACTCAATGGGATAAAATATTTGGAAATCACACACCCAATAAAGGTTTAATAGCCATGATAAAGTGATCATACAACTTAACAGTAAAAAGACAAACAACCCAATTTAAAAAATGGGCTAAATACTTGAATAGACATTTGTCCAAAGAGAAATACAAATGGTGAAAAAACACATTAAAATGTTCAGCATCACTAGTGATTAGGGCAGGGGTTCTTAACAAGGGGTCCTTGGGCTTGAATTGAAATTTAAAAAAAAACATTATTCTTGTGGGGACGTGTTGGTGCAGGTGTGATATATTTATTAAATAATACACAATATAGTGTGGACTTAGTAAGGGGTCCGTGGTTTTCACCTGACTGGCAAAGAGGTCTGTGGAACAAAAAAGCTTAAGAATCCCTGGATTAAGGAAAGTAAATCAAAACTACAATGCGATAATATTTCATACGTATTAGAACAACCGTTATTAAAAACTCAGAAAACTACAAATGTTGGAGAGCATGTGGAGAGATAGGGAAGCTTATTCACTATTGGTGGGAATGTAGAATGGTGGAGGACTGCTTGGCATTTCCTAAGGAAGTTGAATATAGACTTGCCATATGACCTGACAATACCACTACTGGGTATATACCCAGAAGAAGTGAGAGCAGTTATACCAACAGACATCAATACTCTGATGTTCATAGCAGCATTATTCATGATTGCCAAAAGATGGAAGCAACCCAGGTGTCCATCAACTGATGAATGGATAAACAAATTGTGGTATATACACATGATGGAATATTATGCAGCTGTAAGAAGAAATGAAGTCATGAAGCATATGCCAACATGGATGAACCTGGAGGACATTATGTTGAGTGACGCAAGCCAAACACAAAAGGACAGATATGGTATGATTGCCATTATGAACTAAATATAGTGTAAATTCATGGAGTTAATAATTAAAATATAGATCACCAGAAAATAGAATATGGGTAGAGAATGGAAAATTGAGCATGAATCTGTGTAGAATTGGTAGAAAGGTTGTTTGCAAATCTTTGGAAATGACTAGAAATGGTGAAAGGAGATCATAGTGTTAGTGACTTGCAGAGCTATTATATGGGTATGACAGTAGATGAAAGGGAAAGTTTAAGGACATGTATATTACTAGATGGAAAGCTTAAAAATGTAGCCTGGGACTGTATAACATACTGAAACTTCATGTGAAATACAAATATAGGTAATACTGCATATAGGACTGCTTTTACAAAATATAAATACAAATAAACTCAAGAGATGGTAACAGAATAGCAGCTCTGTACAGGTGGGGAAGCATCAGGGACTTGAGAGGTAATGAGTATTTTTTGTTCGTCTGTTTTTTGTTTATTATTATTATTGGAATTATGAAAAAACTCTAATTATGATTGAAGTGATGAATGTACAACTGTGATTATACCATTGATTGTACACTTTGGATGGTTTTAAGATTTGTTAATATGTATCGATAAAATTGATTTTTAAAAACAAAATTATTTCATGTGCCAAGGCCACAGTTTGCCCAAACATTTTCAGAAGCACATTTAAATGCCCTAATGTCCCTATGGAGTTTTTCCCCTCCAGTGAATTAGAGCCAAGTTAATGGGAACCATTAAATCTATGTTAGTTGAGTCTCTTAACTGAGTTTCTTTGAGCAGTTTCTTTCTCAGATGCCTTTTGAGATTTTTTATTTGTTCCATCAGAGTCACTTTGAATTAAAACTTTTGCTGCCCTGTAAAATGCATGATAAAACAAAAACACCTGACAATATTTAGAGGTTAAGTGGATATTTCTGTGGACTAACCATGTACAACATTGTATGAAAATGCAGTTTGATGCAATGTCTAATCTGCTGTGACATTCAAGTTTTAAGTGATGCTCAAGGAGATGGAAGGATTGGCTCTACATATATCCCAACGTGCACTGGTCTTCTGTCTGTTAACTTGCTAATGAACCATGATTGAGTAAAGTAATGAAGAGTTTACAGAGAGCCCCAGGAAACCAATTTCCAATTTTGCAACCAGCAGGCTTTAACTTCACTGCAGCCTTTGCTAATTTTGTCTGGAAGCGGACTTGGATACTAAATGCCATCCCTGCCTTGTGATTCAGACAGGCTTTTCTAATCCTTATATACTTGCCCATTAATGAATGTCTCTTCATAAGATCCTTTTAATCTCTATCCTTAGTTGTTATAAATAGGCTGAGTAGCTAAAAATTATTACAATGGGAAATGAAATTTTAAACATTTTGAAAATTAGAAATATTGAAAAGCATTGATCTCATTTCTGACCTATATGAGGCAAGGAATTAAATGTAAGGGAATGGTCTTGAATTAATTTATTATAAAATTAAGTAAATATGTGTAATATAATTATAGATTACTTACTTCTATGGTTTAAAGGAGAATATTTTTAATGTCATTCAAGTGTGCACCAGCTCATTCATTATTTTTTTTACTTATAATAAACTGCAATCTGTCTAAGCTTAAAAGAAAAACATAAGTTTTGTATATTCAATAAAGGCTACTGAAAATTAGCATGAAAATGTGTACAAGTCAAAGCTGCTGATGGGTAAAAATGTGTAGCTGATAATAATACTTTCATATAGCAACACACTCAAGAGTCCCTGGCACTTCAGGCACATGCCTGAAGTGGGTAATCTATAGTGGAGCCTATCCTTGTGGATATTCAACTACAATCAATCTGATTTCAGAAACATTTGGTTTCATGTAATATTTGGTAAATGTGAGCATATCCCTCTCTAATTCCAAGGAGACTGTTCATTTATTTTTCTTTTGGGTATTGGAGAAGAACCAAAGTATAATCTATCTCTATGCAGACTCCTTTAAATTGTGCTCTCGTTTAAAGAAGAGTGGGAAAAACCCTTTAGATCTGATTTTAACGACTCAAAGAAGAAAACGTCCACAAAAATAAAGACAAAACAGGCCACTTCAGTGCTGGCGTGGTAAAGATATGTCAGTATTCATCTATAATCACCAGGCAGGTGAATGAAGCAGGCTTTCTTCAGACAAAGCTAAAGATCTTTTTAACTGGAAGGCAGAGTAAGGAGCAAGAATAATGCATCCTTTTATTTGCTCTTCCATTGACTTTCTCCTTTAAAGGTATCTGTAAATGATCTCTCATCATCTAGACCCCTTCTGGTTGCATATATCAAAGAAATGGGAGTCTGTCAATAGTTTTTCAAGGGAATGAGTTGTGCTATTCAATCAGAAAAAAAAGGAGGGGTGTGTGGGGGGGAAGGTGTTTGGTTTTTCTATTTTAATGACAAAGAAAGTAAAATGGACCACCCAGATGAAAATGTCTAGAGACATTCTGGCTACAATGGTGTTATCTCTGAGACCCTTTTCTACTTGTTCCAGCTGAGTGAAAACTGCAGGCTTCTTGGGGATAAAAATCTAAATGCTTCAATGGCACCAAAAGATGCACATGCCCAGAAGTATTAGCAAAGCTGGACATTTCTTTTGCATTTTCCTTATTGGATGTAGATGCCTATTTTAAATTATAATACACAAGAAGGCAAGGTATATAAACCTCAAAGCCTATGTATTCAAAATAACCTTTCACATATTTTAAATTCTTTTTTTGCTTTCACACTTCCATGCTTGTCCGGAGTCCAATCTAATAAATGCTGACACTTTGAGCTCAGTTTAATTAACAATGAGCAAAGTTGTGTGAAAACACAGTGGGGGCACTGAAGCAGGGTTATGTAGCGCTCCAAGCATGCTACTGTCCATCAAGGACCTGAGCCCAGCCTGGTTCCAGCTTTCAAATGAGCCCTGGGTAAGATATTCTGGCAAGGTCTCTGCTAGCATGACATTTTCATTAAAAGTTCTTTTCATCTCAGCAGAGTTGCAACACCTACTCTTCAGTTCATCGGACTGGCCCAAGACAACTAACAAAAGGCTTATGACAGACAATAGCCATCCTAAAAAACAGAGAGTATCTACAACTGCAATCAAGACAGTTCTATCCATCTGCCCCATGGGATTTATGCCCCCTCTCAATCAGAAACAGAGTGGGCATTGCCATCTTAAAATCCTCAAGATTGAGGAATGAACAAAGAGAACTGGGGAATGCAACTATGAACTAAAGTAGACTTATTAGCAATGGAAGAACTTGTAACATTGATGTAAAGGCAGTGGTCACCAGAGGTTCTGAGGGGAGGGAGAGGGAAGAATAAGGGTAACATGGGGTATTTTGGGGACACTGGAATTGTTCTGAATGACATTGAAATGACAGATACAGGCCATTATACATTTTGTCAAAAACCTATAAAAATCTATGGAGCAAAGGGTAAACTATAATGTAAACTATTGACCTTGGTTAGTAGCAATGCTTCAAGATGTGTTCATCAATTGTAACATATGTACCATACTAATGAAAGATGTTAATGGGAGGAAGTATGGGAGGGGGAGAGGGGGTATATGGGAATCCCTCTATATTTTCGATTTATCATTTATATAATCTAAAGCTTCTTTAAAAATAAAATAATTTTTTTTAAAAAAGTGCTTTTCATTTGCCCCACCTAATGATACTTGCCTACACAAGAAGGCAAGGTACATAAACCTCAAAGCCTATGTATTCAAAACACTTGCCTATTGTTATAGCAATTCTAATATCTTTAATTTTGGAACCTCTCCAGAGTTTAAAAATGCTTTCCATAAATTATCTCATACATCTTAAGACATCTTGTTTGTTCGTTTTTGACATAGGAGAAAATTGATACTCAAGAGAGAAAATGGATTAACCAAAATCACAAAGCTATCAAGAGTCAGAGCCTGGATTTGGACTCCTGTTTTCCAATTGCCAGCCCAATGTGCTGTCACATTTACAACTTATTTTAGAAAGTTAAAAAGTAGGTACACACAACTGTGACCATTTCACATGAAGGTGGTAAGCCACAAGGCACACTGCAACCCTAGCAGATCTAGCCATACTTTTATCTTCTTGATAAAGTGGTACAAAGAAAAGTTATAATATTTACTGAAAGCAAAAAAATGACCTATGATATCCGAATACAGCAAACTCTTTTGATATTACATAATACTCTGCTTCTCACATCATGTCACAGAAGGACTCCCAAAAGACAGATGTCAACGAAAGCATTCCTATTCTTAATTGTTCTTTAATTTTCTTGCTCATCAATAATCCTAAGGATGGCATATATAATTGTGTTTTCAAGGAAAGTGGATTGGGTATTATCAATTAATGTCACTTATTAGTAAACATTATTGGAATCCAGAAAAATGAGAAAACGATTTCTAAATGGAAAGAAACCTCAAAACATTGCAATGCACTAAAGAGTGATGATGCAAATTCACTAAGAGTTCCTGATAAAGACAAGTTCAACTGCCAGTCAGAATATCAAGTCTTTTCCCCATCATTTATCTCCATCTCTCATTCCATAGCACATGGGTAAGTAGGGAAGAGATGTAGATCTAGTTCAGTAATACAGGTAACAGTGGCATCAGAAGAATTCTTATATTTCTACTAGAAACACAGCAGGCACACTGTGTAGTTAGTGCTATTGTAGATACTTTTTGCATGTAGACAAATACAGTTGAATTTAAAACATGCATATACTCATTTAAATAGCATTTAATGAGTATATTCTCTATGGAAGGGGAAAACGATGATACATAAGACAGACTACACTCACCTGAAGACATTCAATTCTACATGATTCCTAAAGCTAAGCAGGGTTGTACAAAAGGCAAGATAGGGAGTGTGATAAATACATGGTTAGTGAAGACATGGAGCCCTGCCTGCCTTCTTTCTTTCCTCAGCACTGATCATCCAGCAATTCAGTGCTGGGATGAAGTAGCAGCATCTTGAGTTATAGTCCTCCACATGTCCATGAAATGCACATGCCTAGGGAAAGCTATTAAAATCTTTTCATTTCCACTAGAGTCAACTAAGGCACCAAAAATACAAGTTCTTCTAAGAGGTAACATGCTGATTCAGTCACGGAGATAGAAAAGAATCATGCTCTCTCTTAACTCTAAATGAAGACCTTAATCCAAAATAAAAATTACATTAATATATAGTTATGGAAATCATTTCAATCAATGCCCTCAGATATTCATACATAAAATATATTTAACCATTAGTGAAATTATCAGAAATGGCTATTAAAATGTATCCTTGGAGCAAGCAAATGGTTAAGGAACTTGGGTAGAGTACATTTCTAAGTTAGCTCCAAATACTATAAGAAAATGAAATTTGTAATAGCAGGTCGACACAACCACTTGACCCAATGAAAATGAACAAAGATACAAATATTCATGATTTTAGATTTTCATTTTTTTCGCACCATGATATATTTCTTGTGTAATTTTATAAAGAGCATGTTTTGTACACAAATCCTCTGCTGCTAATTGAAAATGTATTTTGAAAGAAATGCATCAGTGAAACACTTTATTCATTTCCAGTAAAAGATTCGATGACATTTGCAGAAATAGCTCTCCATTATCTACATTGTATTACTTGGTAAATTTAGCAGAAAGAAGGGGATGGAAAAATATGAAAACATGAAATGTGAAAATAATGAAACTTTAATGTAGCACAAAAACTGTGACAGATGTAAAGCCACAAAGAGTCATTAAATTCTTCTCAGTCCATCTCTTTTTATCTCTCTCATCCCTTCACTATCAATTATTCCCTATATTGTTCCTTTTTTCCTGCAAGACTCATGGAAGCAATACAAACTTAAGCAACTTGCTTGTTATCTCAACATCTAAACTGATCTCTGGTACTACAAGTGTGACCTCTAAATCATGAGATATGGAATTTCTCTAAGTGAAGAAAATTATGGTAATTCTATAAGACATGTTTTAGTCTTGTAATAGCTATGCTTATTCTTAAATTCATAAGAAAAGGGTTAATGTATTTTGCTACAGTTAAGTAACTGGTGCATTATAAATTTGTCCATTGTTTCTTTAACTCACAACATATTGCAATAAGAGCTATATTGGTCTTTTTAGCATGGATCAATGCATATAAAAGAGCCCTAGGCTCTGCTCATTTTTCATTGTCAACTATAGATAGCCACCTAAATACACTTAAAAATAAAATTTTACTGGAATCGCCTAATGCTATCAGCTTTATTTAAAACAGTAAGAACTCTTAGATCTTTAGGACCTGATTCTAAGTTGTGATAGCTAACAAAGGTGTGGTCATTCCCAGCAAAATGTAAAATCATTAATGAAGCAAATGCCTTACACCAGAAGCCTTTTTTTCTTTAAAAGATTTCAGTGCCATCTTACTGTTTTTGAATATCTCAAACTTATAAAGGAAAGTTTGAGTAGATTGCTTCATGGATAGCACATATTAAAAATAAACTTGGCTCTTATGGCAATATGACAAGGAATGGTTACTGGTTTAGGCTGTTGGTTGGGGGGCATTCGGGACAGGGCGCACCTGGGGCAGGCTGCTAGGGAGTGTGCGAGTGATCATTTGGTCATAATGTGTTGTATCAGTGGGTGGAGACCCACATAATAAGCAGGAAGGTGTTGGACTCCCATCCTGGGAAGGACTGATTTGTTCACAGAGAGGCAGGAGTCTCTCGAGAGAGCATGGGCAGTTCCTAATAGGGGAGGACAAATCAGTATATCAAGACCTCAGTGTTGTTGCAAGTAACTATGAATCTTATCATCCAAGGAGTGAAGCTGGGTGGTCACCAAGGGCCCTGAGGGGAGGGTGGGGGGAGGAATAAAATAGATGGAACAGGGGTTATTTAGTGGGAATGTAAGTGTTCTACATGATCTTGCAATGATGGACACAGACCATGTTAAATATCATTAAAATGTATAAAAGTGTATGGTCTAAAATGTAAACCATAATGTAAACCATTGACCATGGTTACTAGCTATGTTTCACTATTTGTATATCAGTTCTAACAAGTGTACCATCCACATATAAAAAGGTATTAATAGGGGATGGGGGAAAGGGGGGAGGGTGTTGGGTATATGGGAGTCACCTGTATTCTGTATGTGACTTTACTGTGACCTAAAACTTCTTTGAAAACAAAATGAAAAAAAAGCAAGACACTGGGGAATAAATGGAAGAAAATGTCACTGTACATACAGGACAAAAGATATTACAGTGATGAAAGGCAAAATGTAAAAAAAAATTAAACATTTTTCATTAATTTTTAATATCCCAATTTTTAAAATTTTAGTTTTAGTTTTTTTTAATTTTTATGCATTTTATTTCTTATATTTAAACCTATCATTATTATTTCATTTTCCTATTAATTGTATTTGGCTATTTTATTGGCTTTATTTTTTAAGTAGCTTTGGATCACAGAAGGGTTACAACTGGGACAGGGGAGGATCATTGGTGTGGGGTGTCAGTGATGGGGGATACATGGGAGGAAGTTCACCTGAACATACACATAAGGTATATAAATGTGTTCAAATGTTCACAGGGCATTGTCACAGTGGGTGGAGATTCACACAATAACTGAGAGAATATTGAATTCCCATCCTGGAGAGCTCTGACATATTCTCTAATGGAACAGCAACAGTTCCCTAAGTGCAGGGGCAATGACTGGCAAAGGAGGATGGCCCATTGATGGGCCCTTGATATTGACCACTATGCTTGTGAGCCTTTGCTCTTGAAATTGAAACTTGGCCTAGTGTTGTGGGGTGCATAAGAGTTGCCTCCCGAGAGCCTACTTGTTGCTCAAATGTGGCCTCTCTCTAAGGCAAACTCAGCATATAAATGCATTACTTCCCCCCAGCATGGGACATGACTCCTGGGGATAGGCTTCCCTGGCACCAAGGGATTGCTACCAAGCACCAAATAGCAATGCAACTGGAAAAAGACCTCGAAAAAAAGGGGGGAAAGGTAAAGACAAATGAGTTTATATGGCTAAGAGACTTCAAAGTGAGTCGGGAGGTCATCCCAGAGGTAACGCTTATGCACACCTCAGCAGAATCTCAGTCTGCCAAAGTGGATACTACCCCAAATAGTGGGGCTCCTGAGGGCTCTGGAGACACCCAGGTCCTATGGTCAGGGCAGATAGCTCCAGAGTTTGGTACCTTGCCAGTGGGCCCTACTTTGGAATTTGTGCTCCTGAGAGTGACAGAGTTGGACTCAGTTTTGGTTTCCCTGCACATGGCTCATCTGTCCTTCTATTTGAACATATACTTGGTGCTGGAGTTGGTAGGTGTACATCCAAGAGACTTGAATCTTTGGGCTATCTATGTGCCAGCTGGGCCCTGAGCCTCAGCAGAGTTCCAACAACTACTCTCCAGTTCATTGGACTCACCCAGAACAACTAACAAGGAGGTAAGGATTGACAACTACCATACCAAGGAAACAAGAGAGCCTACAACTGCAAGCAAGAAAGTCCCATCCACTGGCTGTATGGGATCAAAGCCCCCTCTCAATTAGAGTTGGAGTGAACATCACCATCCCAGAATCCTCAGGATTGGGGAATGAACTATGGACTAGAGTGTACTTACTGTTATTCTACTATAGACTTATTGTGGTTCAAGCAATGGAAGAAATTACAACTTTGATGTGGAGGCAGTGGCCACTGGAGGCCCTGGGGGCAGGGAGAGGGAAAAACAGTTGTAATATGGGGGGCTTTTTCGAGACTTGGGAATCGTCCTGAATGACATTGCAACAACAGATATAGGCCATTAAATATCTTCTCATAACTTGCAGAATTATGTGGGAGAGAGTGTAAACTACAATGTGAACTATCGTCCATGCTCAGCGGCAACACTCCAGGATGTGTTTATCAATTGCAATGAATGTGCCACATTAATGAAGGATGTTGTTTATGTGGGAGGGTGTGGGAGGTGTGGGGAGCAGGGCATATGGGAATCCCTATATTTTTTGTGTAATATTTATGTAATCTAAGTATCTTTAAAAAAATAAAAAATATTAATAAAAATAAATAAATAAATTTGCACCAGCATTATAATACAGAGATATTTGTTGATCAAATTAAATAGCATGTTTTTAAAATGTAACATTATATGTGGCATAAGAAAGTAACAATTATATGCCCTCTTTCCTCTATGAAGAATTTTGAAATAAGGAAAACAAGATCACTGTCTAGGAGGTTAAACTTTCAAAACAATACATAATGGAGAAGATTAGAAAGATCTTAAAGAAAGCGACAATCAGTCATGAGAAGCTGTACTGCAACCTGATTGAAGGTCACCATTTAAGTGAAAGAGTGAGAGAACCAGAAGTAGTAGTATTGTTGGCGAAAAAGGCACAGGAAAATGATAGTCATTGAGATAAATTTTGACAAAGCCCATTCCAACTGCACTAGACCGATTTCACACCAAGACAGAAGGCAATAATCAACCTGAGGTTCAAGGCCCTTTATGATCTGAGCTCAACCTGCCTATAGTACTCTCCTACCTGCATGCTGCTCTCCCACTGCAGTCAGCGTTTTAATATTTCCAAATCTCTGCTCTTGGCATTCCCCTAGCATAGAAATACCTCTTACCATTTTTCCCCCACATAAGACCATAGACTTGAGTTTCCTTCTTAGCAGAAGCTCTTTTGGTTGCAAATAGCAGAAACTCACACAAACTAGCTTAAACAAAAAAAAATGGAAATTTATTATAAGGACACAAGTAGGGAAGCAGATGTGCCTCAAGCTTGGGCTCCCATCTACCATGTGGGGTGTCCCAGGTTTGGTTCCCGGGGCCTCCTGGTGAAGGTGAGCTGGCCCGCATGGCGAACTGGCCCACGGAAAGCTGACGCAACAAGATGATGCAACAAAAAAGAGACACAGAGGAAAAGATAATGAGAGACACAACAAGCCAGGGAGCTGAGGTGGCTCAAGTGATTGAGTGCCTCTCTCCCACATCAGAAGTTCCCGTGATCAGTTCCTCGTGCCTCCTAAAGAGAAAACAAGAAGACAAGTAGACACAGAAGAAAGTGCAGCAAATGGACACAGAGAGCAGACAGAGAGTGCAAGTGGCAAGGGGGGAGGGAATAAGTAAAATAAAATAAATCTTAAAAAAAAAATGACACAAGTATAACTCATTGGTCTCATAAGGGTCTGGAGCCAGCAACTGGAAAGCGTCAGGTGGACTTCATGGTATCTTGTGTTTGCTTATCTCTGCATAATCTGTTTATTCTCTCTCTCACTGAAAACTAGATTTCTACCCTTTTCTAAGGAGATTGTGGAAAATGGCTTCCCCCAAATAACAAACTCAGACATCAAAGATTGCAAGTCAATTCAATTTCTGAATAATAGAGAAGAAAATCTTACTGGCACAGTCTCAGTCTGGTGTCTGGCTCTGGCCAAACCAAATATGGTCAGAGCTGGGGGGTTCAATCATAGAGAGGAGAGTTTTCAAAGAAAAGGACTCTGGGTGAGGTAGATGCCCCAAAATATCTATGAAATGGTTCTTTCAAAATACCATCAACAGCAGATACTTGCAAATGGAATAGGTAGGAATACTTAGGAGAATTTCTCTAGGATTAATTAGCAAAGAAGAGGTAACAAGGGAAATATTGTGAGGTATTAGAAATTAAGGGATTCAGATTTTAGCTTTGAGATACCTTGAAAATGATGACCCAATGGCAATTAAACTCTTGTATCTATATGTAGTGTATCAGAGCAACAGAGAAAAAAATATCTTCTAAATTATGTAAATGATGCCTTGAGAAACTTCCTCTAAGGTGCTGTTCAAATATATCCTGGTTTTGTTTATGCTTACATTACATAGTATACTTCTTTGCTAATGACAATATTCATTTCAAAACCCAAGTAGTCAATCAGAAATAATAACCTGTTTTGAAATAAAATATGAATGTTTAAAAAACCCAAGTGTCTAATAAGTTGTCTATCATGCCTCCTGAAAAATATTTCATTTTTGATAAATAGTCATGAGAACGCAAGATTGCATTTTTTTTGATTTATGACAACAGCTGTTTTTTTCCTGTAAATGGGCTGCTGAATGTCCAGAAATTACATTTTCATATAAATTGCATTTTTCAAAAAAATCACATGATTTATCCCATTTAAACAAATCAGGAAAATATCAGGATATTCAATGTATGCATTGGTTTTTTCACTCTAGTCACTAACTTTTGCAGAATTAAACAGTTAATATTTTCCCAAGAATAAACTATTTCTGAATATAAGAAGAAAACCCAAACAATATGCCATTAACACTTCTCCACCCATGGCTCTGAAAAGTGGGGAGAATGCTGTAAATGTTTTAGTAGTTCAGAAAATTTTGTATTGATGTTTATGACAATGTTTTAATGGTGAATTTCAAAATAGTATTTTCTCCTTAAAAATGTATATCTCTGAGAATGTACATTAGTTTCACAGAATATTCATTACATTTGCATAACTGGCATTATAATCTATGGATATTTTTCATTCTTTTGTTTATGTCTGTGATGGAGAATCGTATAAAGATCATTAAAGACTGGAAAGGATTCCTAATAGAGGTAGTTGCTGCAATTATTTATGGGTTATTTGCCATTCACTATGCTAAGTTATTTATATTTATGAAGTCATTCCATCCTCCCAGTAATAGTATGAGGTAAATACCAGTGTTATCCCCATTTCACAGAAGGAAAATATGAGTCTTAGAGAAGTTAAATATCTTGACCAAGCTTTCATACATAATAATTGTTAGAACCAGGAAAGATCTAACCCAAGCCTGTATATTTATCCAGCAAAGTATAATTTTTTTTTAATTATTTATTTTTATTTTTTAGGAGGCACCAGGGATTGAACCTGGGACCTTGTACATGGGAAGCAGGCTCTCAACCACTGAGCAACATCCACTCCCCCAAACTATAATTTTGTGAGCCCTAGAAATGAGTTTTAATAAAATGGAGAATTGTCCCTGGGGAAAATGGACCACAGAAAGACTAGTCCTGGTATTATTTGTCAGGTTGTCTCCTTTGTCTATAAGGTTACTAGCACCCTCTTGTGAAACATGGAGTTGGACCTGAGGTAAAGTGGCTCTTTGATCAATGAGAATCTAAGTGTCATCAGACTACCCTTCCTTTAAGGATGAGTTTTCAGTCTTTTCTTCTAGAACGCAGAATCTTCTTCTCCAGGTAAACAAAACTTACCAGGCTCTGGATCTGATCTCTGAAAATCAGGGGGAAAAGGTGAAATACTAGGTCTCCTGGGAGAAGCCAATCAAGCTAGTGTCCCAAATCTGCCTTTCATTGAGCAGTGCATACCACCAGGACTATTCCTGAAGCATCTTGACCCAAACAGAGAACATTTTCAAAGCTTCAAAATTTCAACTTTATTTTAACTCAGAATATTTTATATACTTTCAGGGTAAATTTGAGAGAATTTTCAGCAGAAATATTTACTTCACATCTTCGTGGCTATCAATTCAATTCCTAGGTGGGCATGAAGAACTTGTCATTTAAAATATCTCTTTGTAATTCCTGTATTTTTTTTCCTAAAACCTGACATACTTAGAATATCTTCATTTTAATAGACGATCTGAGTCTTAATGAAGCAGTTAGAATGACCTCCCTTTAAGCTCAGCAAAATATTCATCCTATATTGTCTACTGACCTAGTTATCATCCTCTTATCCTTCAAAGACTAATTTCCTGCCAATATGGATTAAATTTCTGTTGCATAATTACCAAGACCTCAGGAATCTCTACAGCCTTTGTAGTCTTAATCAGATCTTCAATTTTGCTTAATCACTTTCTAGTCCACAAGGACTGAAACATAGGATGTCTGCCCTACATCCCTATAAATTCTTTCCTTAATCAACCAATGAGTGACTTGTTATACTTGGAAAATTTTTTATCTCTTTTTTTTTGATGGGGCTATAGAACTTTTGAGTTTTTCAAATCATATTGAGCCATAATCATCATGCTTTGGGCATGAGTATTAAAGAAGAAAGGTTATGAAGACACAGTAACATTGTCCCAGTCTTTCTCCCACACCAAGAGAAAGTTTGACTGGGGACACATCTGGATTTATTCATTTATACATGTTTTATTATTCTTTAAACAAATACATATTAATGGAGGCACAATACTGAAAGCAAGTAAAGGATACAAAGAATATGGACAAACAGAATGAGTCATTTTTAATTTTTTTTCCAGTAGTCTTGCAACTGGGCTTCCAGTCATTCTTACCCTCCTACAAACCCATCTCTGCACAGCAAAGTATCTTTTCAAAACATAATTCTGATCACATGGTGATTCTGCTTAAAGTCTTCAATATGTAGTCATTATACGGTCAAGATCAAAATTTTTAAAAGGCCTGCAAAGTCCATAATCTGAATCTTACCTACCCCTCCACCTTACTGTACTCCATGTTTCTTCTTATTCCAGTCTCATTCATCTTATTTTAGTTATTTCAACATGCCACATTCCCTCTCCCCACAGAGTGTTTTCACATGATATGCTCTCCTCATGAAATGCTCTCTCCTTACTGCCACCACCCCATCATGCTACTTTCTACTCCCTGTTCAAATTCCCAAACAGATAGTATTCCTCAAGGAAACCCACTCTGTCTTCCCCTAACTAGGCTGAGTAACAAATTACATGGTCTGACTATTCCTGGAATAAGTCTTTTATCACTTATATTGTAATTGTAATTTGTAATATTTCATGGCTACTTGATTTAATATCTGACTCCCCCACTAGCATATAGCTCCAGAAGAGCATAAAACATGTCTGTTTTGTTCATCATTTTATCTCCATCACTTTGCAAAAGTCCTGGAAAATAGAAATACTCTTGTTAGTTGACTGAATCAACCAATGCATATGGGTTACTCTTTTCTAAAACACAGGTTAGTAAACTCATTATGTTTCTTATATTCTACATTTAGCATGCCAATAGCCTAGAACAGTTCATTCTTATAATTCAGCTAAAGGGAAGTGACACTTTTCAAGCTATTGACCATAGCCTTTGGGTTTCTTCTTTTTGTTATTTTTCATTATTGTCATAATTGTGGACATATGTTGTCATAATATGAAGCAAAAATGTACAAATTTTGTGCAGTGTCTATCAGCTTTCAGACATGCAAAAACATATACAATCAATGTTCAGAACAAGAAGATATGTATCTAATCAATGTATTGATGAAAAAGAAAGTTCACTTTAAATTTTTATCTCAAATAATACTGATACAGATCAGACAAGTTCTAGATCTTAGCAAAAACATCCCAAGTTGTGGAAAGCAAGTGGTAACAAACACCTAAACTAAAACTTACACAAATTTTAATGCACAATTCTAGACAGCCCTGAATCTCCACACAGTCTGCCAGCTCCATCTTTCTGTTCATAACATTCTGCTTCATAGGCCAAACTGCCCCTGACATTGCCACTTCATATTCTCTGTCCCTAGTAAAGAATACTGCTAATTCTTGAAAAGCACTGTCATTCTTAGTAATTAAGATCATGCTATTTATATATTAAAAATCCTGGTAACTCTTGTGTGATAGGTTGAATAATGGCCCTCCAAAAATTATCCATGTCCTAATCCCTAGAATTTGTGAATGATACCTTATATGGCAAAAATGAGTTTGCAGACGTGATTGAGTTAAGGATCATGAGATGGAGAGATTACCCTGGATTCTTCAAGTGGGCTCAATATAATTACAAAGTTTCTTATAAGAGGGAAACACATGGAGATTGTACTACGAGACAGAAGAGGAGAAGGCAATGTGACCATGGAGACAGATTTGAAATCTGTTCCAAATGATGTTACTACACGCCAAGGAATGCTGGCAGGCATCAGAAACTGAAAGAGACGAGGAACAGATTCCCCCTGAGATCCCCCAGAGAGAGCATGACCTTGATTTTGGCCCAGTGAAAGTGATTTCAGACCTCTGGTCTCCAGAACTGTCAGAGAATCCATTTCTGTTGTTTCAAGCCACCAAATCTGTGGTAGTTTGTTATAGCAGCCACAGGAAACTAACACAAATTGCTATGAGGTAATAATCAACCAGTTACAATAGGCCACCACTTTGTCTTATTACAAAAGAAATTCTCTTTTAGCCAGTGAGTCAATTTCCTCAAAAACCTAAATTAGGACACCCAAGAAATCTTTCCACTTTTGTTTGTACTAAGGTTCATTAGACAATAATCACAATTATTTGAAGGATCAAACTATAGGACTGTTCCTTCAAGAAAGTAATTAGACAATAAAATTTAAAGCAACGGAAACCACTATTCATATATCCTAATAGTTTATTGTAATACAGCCTTTTCATCAAGAAAAGTCTAAAAAATGACTTAAGTCTTTCCACAAACATTTCATGAACAGACATTAGGAGGAAATAAGCCAATTAAAGATAAGCCCCGTGCCCTCATTTATGAGGTAGCAGAATTGAGAATGATGGATCTGTGAGGTTCTATCCATACTGTGCACTGAAAAGTTTTCTCCCTGGGATTGGGGTTGGAGGAAGGGGAATCAGTAAGTTAGTGTTACATCTTTGCTAATTTTATGACATAAATAAGCCCAGTATTCTTTATTTTGCCTTATGTAATGCTTATTCAATTTGATTGAAATGTAATGCTGTGCTAAGAAAGGCTGTGAGGAGTTGGTCCACAAACCAAGCTGTAACATCAGAATATCTCACCACCTGAGGTATCTTGTTTGTTTCTTGGGCTGATTCCAATATTACATCTCTTTCTCAAAAATGTTTTATTTTGACTTCTCGAAATTAAAAAATTCCCCCCAAAATTTTTTTGACATATTACTGCTCAATGGTATGCTTATCATTCATGCTTTTTTCTAAATCCATACCATAGCTAACACAGTATTCAACACAATAGAGAGAGGCAGTGACCATTAAGGTAATTTATAACTGGAGTAACTACTTTGCACCCTTATGGAGGACTTGAAAGAAAGGTTTGAAAAGGCAGAGAAAATGCACATCTGGGAGTGCAGAGGATTTTACATCCAACAGAGTTCTTTCTAATATATAATTACCTCAGATAAAACAGTATAATTGACAGCAAAATGATTTCTTCTTGGGCTCTTCTCCTTCCCCTTTGAATACCTGGATCGAGTTATTCTGTTTGAGTACTCCTATCAACAGTTTCATTTTTTCTCTTTCAAACTAAAGCAATATCTAGACCTTAGCATCAGTAGAAACTACAACTTGAATTACTGACAAACTATCAACAGGAAAAAGTGCTTTTCAAAACAGTTGAAAACTCTTCTTCAAAGTTTATTAGCACTAGGACAAAGACATTTTACCCACTGTCCGTTCATCGAAATATTCCACTTATTTCAAAAGACAATAATAAAACCATTCTTGAACTTGAGAAATGCTTCCCAGGAGAAATATAGTAGGTAACTGTTATTCTTTCTGGCCAAGAAAGCAAAACACATGAAACTCTATTTATAGGCTTATTACTACTATATGACTACATTCAGATTTCGTGACCTATCAAGGAAATTATTTTAAATATAATGACTATGGATATAATGGCAGTGACACCTTGTTTGAAGTCCCAGTAGGGTAAAGTCTTAACTCAATTACCCTTGTCCAGATAAGAGTCCTCTTTGAGGAAAGGTGAGCAATCCTTCTTGATTGTGTGAGCTGCTTCAGATAGGATATACATGGTGCAGAGAGGAAGAAAAGAGATAAGCATCCACCAACCAGGTGACTAGATTTGAATCTGGTGACTAAAGAAGAGACAGATGTCAGTTCACCTAGTATCTTAGAGAATACTTGCATGGTGAGCATCACAGTTATGGTGATAATTACAGCTACTATTTGTTCAGTATTTAAAATGTGGCAGGGCCCAATGGATCCAAACATCGAAGACAGGCACACCTTGAATAAAATGTGGAAGTCGGGGGTGAGTAATGACCAGACAGTGGGGAAAAGTAGAGACTCCTATTGACTAAGGAATCCTAGCTGTGGAAAAGGGAAGGAAAACTGAAACTTACACCTTAATTAGACCTGGTACAGAGGACAAATAACAGTAAAAGAAAACTAGGAAATAGACCAAGGTGACGATAAAGAGTTCAACTGCCTTGGAAGAGGTTTAGCTAAGGGGAAAAAATCTATTTTTAGCAGTTCTCTCTTATGCAAAGATTACTTGCATGAGAAGCAGCTCTGCAGGACTGTTAAAAGGAGGTATTGGGAAATATGTTACAACGGAAGGACAAGGATTTTGGCTCAGAAGCTTAGGGTTTGAATAATAGTGAAGAAGTTCCGGGTGTATGAGAGTTCTCATGGTAGCAGCAGGGATCAGCATCATGCACCCCGCCCGCTCCCTCCCCACATTTTTCAGCAGAATAAGAGGCCTTGAACAGAAGTCTGAGTGCCAACAAAAGGGCAGAAAGATAAGAGATATATGTGTCCTAGGAAAAAAAAAAAAAAAGCCTATTAAGCTCTGCTTTATTCACTATGTTATTTATTTCACATGACCACACTAGGAGGTAGTTATAATCCTTATTTTACATAGGAAAAAAAATGTAAAAAACATGTCCAAGATCACCTAAGCAAGATGCGGCCATCAGGATTTGAACCTAGGGCTGAGTCACTGCATCTGGCTCCTCACCAAGGACTCAGGCTACATTTAAGTTTCCTTTACATCCTGACATTACTGTCATATATCATTTATCACAGTTATGGTGAAAAGGTTTTTAAAAAGTTATAAATTCTCTCTATTTGAAGCTGGCTGCATTCTGGCATCAGTGTTCTCAGCTTTAAATTGCTAGTAGGGGTTAAACTGAAAACATTAAGACCCTATTTTTGACTTGAAGGCTGAAGGTTAAAGGCATTACATTGATGAGAATTTTTTAATTTCAAGTGACAGAAAAATAATTCAACCAAACTTAAGCCTAAACAGAACATTAATGTAGAGTGAGATAAGCTTGAGTGGCTCTGGGCTTATATAGTGGGTCCACAGACTCAAATACAGTACAGATGTTCCTTCTTCCTCTATAAATTTCATCTCTGCTTCTCTCAGGCCAGCTGTCAACAGGATACTGGAAGAACGATTGGAGGCAGTTGCAAGCTAACACCTTGCAGATTAAAAAATAAAAATAGGAATTCTTTCTCAAGTTTAAAAATTCGCAGATAAGATTGATCCAGTTTGGGTATTGTTTTCATTTCTCATATCATAACTGTGGACCCAGAGGAGGTCCTGTGATTGGCCTTGCCCATTCAATGATAGCTAGGAGTGGAGTCCATTGTCTATTACCTCAATAAGGACAGCAGCATATTCGTGGCTTCCTGAGAAACTCTCCTGAGCAAGGCAGCCACACTGAGTTGTGTACACTACAAATACATTTTATCTTTACTTCAGAAATACATATCAGGCATGCTAATGAGGTTTCAGAGACCAGGTCTAAGTAAATAATTTGAATAAAAGCAAGTGTTGATTAAAGAAAATCATAACTGTAACTAGTCTAAGAAACAGATGCTTGGAGGATGTCTTCCGTAAAGCTACTTTGGTAAAAATAAGAGGAATGTAGTTGGGGGAATATATCTGAAACTTTAAAGAGATTTGCTGAACAATAAGAAACTCGGCCTGTACTCTTGTCACAGTTTTCATTTCTTTTAAATTAGAGGGCATTGAATGAACCGTTGATAAGAAAGACAAAGCACATCTGCACAATGTTCAAATTAAGTTGCCCCTGGCATTAAATTCCCTAAATAGGAAAGTAATTCACTGGAACTAGCATATTCAGAAAACAGCTTTTATATCTTACATTGTAAAATGATAAAGAAAATACCAGAGTAATAGCCATTTAAAATGTTTGGAATAGTACCTAAGAAGATATTGAACAACCATATCTTGAAGTTAAATGAAATCATAAAGGAACTGCTTAAATTAAGCTCAAGTATAATAATAATTAACATTTATTGAGCACCTACAGACAGAGAGAGGTGGCCAGAAAGAGACAAGCCCTATGCCTGGTTGCCCACAGCTGAGCTCCAGGAGATAGATTCTAGAGGGGAAAGCAGGGACCTCAGGGATTGGCAGCTGTCTTCACCACATGGCAGGACACCAAAATCACCAGGAGCTGACATTTGTGAGAAAGCATCTCTGATGATGCCTTAATATAGGCATTTCACAGCTCTAAAACTGTAAGCTTTTACCCTAAATAAAATCCCCATTATAAAAGCCAAACCATTTCTGGTATTTGCATCAACAGCCCTGTGGCAAACTAAGACACCTACCATATTCCAAAAACTGTGCTAAATGCTTTCCATATACTTTCCTATTTAATCTTTACAATAACCTTATGTGATAGATCTTATTATTATCCCCCTTATAAAGAAAACTTAAACACAGTGGTGCTAATTGTTCAAGGTCATTCAGTAAGGGGTACAGCCAGGATTTGAAGCCAGGCTACATGACTACACTTTTATCACTATCCTATAGAGAAGCACAATTAATGAAAAATATAAGAATATAGTAAAGCAAGTGAAAAATGTATAATTTTGTCCACACACTGTGCCCAACCCTCACCTGGATTATGAAAAGCATAAAATCTTGTTGAATCTGATATTCTAAGTTATTTCCTCTAGCCTGAATCAGCACCCACTGAAAGTCTAAGAAGCCAATTTAATGAGGCAGTTAGAGTACCTATGTATCTCTTCCCAGAGATAACTCCTTATACAAGGCAAGAAGCACAATTCAAGTAACAGCTCTCTAAATCAACAATAGGTTATCTTGTTACCAGCAGAATCTATGCTAGATGACTTGGATACATCTGGCTTCCTTCCACAGCAGTCTTTCCTTCTCTATTCAAAGTCTTTTTTTCCCAAAGTGACTAGAATCTGAAGGCTTCTCATCATCGAAACCTTCTCATCATCAAAACCTGCTCTCACGAAAGTATAGACCAATTCATAATAAAGCACAACCAAATAATAGGCTTAAATTTTAATTAAAAAAAAAAAACAACCGAGTAGGACTAAATGATTCTCAAGTTGTAGAATAAGCATGCCTGTGGTTACCTAATGCTGGTAAGAGAAGCATTTAGGTGTCAGGGGGCAGGAAGAGGGGAAAAGGATAAGGCAAGAGGAAGGTCAGGGACCATTCTGATTCTCCTGAAATCTAACTCCATAACTGCTGTGAACTACATATGCCTCCACCCAGTGGTGTAGCTACATAAGAGGACTCAGGCAAAGAATTAAGACAGAAA
>JAQZBX010012279.1:0-41427 GCA_029593785.1 Cabassous unicinctus | reverse complement strand
GATCCCCACATATACAGTCACCTGATATTCAACAAGGTCACCAAGCATACTCAACTGGGAAACAATGGTCTCGTCAACAAATGGTGCTTGGAGAACTGTATACCCATATCCAAAAGAATGAGAGAGGAACACCATCTCACACCCTATACAAAAACAAACTGAAGATGGATCAAATATATAAATACAGAAGCTAAGACCATAAAGCTCCTAGAAGATAATGTAGGGAAGCATCTACAGGATCTTGTATTAGGAAATGGTTTCATGAACTTTAAACCCAAAGAACAAGCAATGAAAGAAAAAATAGATAAATGGGACCTCCTCAAAATAAAAAACTTTTACACTTCAAAAGAGTTTGTCAGGAAAGTGAAAAGGCAGCCTACTCAATGGGAGAAAATATTTGGTAACCATATATCTGATAGTGGCCTATTATCCAGCATATATAAAGAAATCCTACACCTTGAAAATAAAAAGATGTGGGGAAAGAGGAACCCTTATTCACTGCTGGTGGGAATGTAGAATGGTGCGGTCATTGTGGAAGACAGTTTGGCAGTTCCTCAGGAAGCTAACTATAGAACTGCCATATGACCCAGAAATCCCATTGCTGGGTATATACCCAGAAGAACTGAAAACAGGGACACAAACAGATATATGCACACCAATGTTCATAGCGGCATTATTCACTATTGCCAAAACTTGGAAACAACCCAAATGTCCATCAACAGATGAATGGATAAGCAAATTGTTGTACACATAAACAATGGGATATTACTCATCTGTAAGAAGGAATGCAGAATTAACACATGGGATAACATGAGTGAATCTTGAAGAACTTATGTTGAGTGAAGCAAGCCAGGTACTGAAGGAAAAATATTACATGACCTCACTGATATGAATTAAGCAACTTGAGCAGGCTCACAGAGCTAGTCTGGATGATAGGTTTACAAGAGAAAGAAACGGAGAGGAAAGCTGTGAGTCAATTCCCATATGGGCAGAATCTATGATAAGGTGGAAGTATAGCTGTGCAGTGGATGGGTGTAACAGTGGTACAGTGATGTTATTGGACTGGGTGGTGCTGGTTTGTAAGGGGGGTAGGGTGGGGAGGGTACGTTAGACTGTCCATGGGATTAGGGAGAGAGTAGGGGAATGGAGTATGTGAAATCTGGGGATTTGCATGCATGTGATTGAAACTACAAAGTTGGGAATGATTTTTTGGCAAATATGGCAGGGAAGGGTTACTGGTTTAAGGTGTTGGATGTGGGGGCATGCAGGACAGGTCTTAACTGGCACAGGCTTCTAGTGAGTGTGTAGCGTTCATCTTGTCATAGTGTGTTGTATTGGGAGGGGAGACTCATGAAATGAGTGGGAAGGTGTTGGACTCCCATCCTAGGGAGTCCTGCTGTTATCTAAACTACAGAGGGGCGGGAATGTCTTGAGAGCATAGGCAGTGCCTAATAGGGAAGACAAGCCAATATGTCAAGCCCTCAATGTTGTTGCAAGTAACTATGAATCTGGTCCTTCAATGAGTTAATCTTGGTGTTTACCATGGGTCCCGAGGAGAGAGGAAGGGAGGAATAGAATAGATGGAACACTGGACATTTTTGGAGCGATGAAATTGTTCTACATGATCTTGCAAGGATGAATACAAACACGTCAAACTTCATCAAAATCCATGAAAGTGTAGGTCCAAAATGTAAACCACAGTGTAAATCATTGACCATGCTTAGTAGAAATGATTCAATATTTGTACATCAATTGTAAAAAATGTAACATCCACATGTAAAATGTTATTAACAGGAGAAAGGGGGAAAGGTAGAGGAGGTTTGGCATATGGGAATCATCTATATTCTGTACATGACTTTTCTGTAACCTAAAGCCTATTTGAACAAAATGAAAAAAAATTAGACTCTGGGCCAATAAATGGAAACAAATGTCATTGTACATGCAAGACAACAGATCTTACAGTAATGAAAGACAAAATGTTAAAAAAAAGTAATTTTTTTTTTATTCATTTATGTCATTATCTCAAACTTTAAAAAATTTTTTTTTGCCTTTTATTCGTTATTTTTAAAACTAACATTATTATATAATTTTCCGATTAATTGTATTTGGTTATTATGTTGGTTTCAATTTTGAAGAAGTTTTGGACCACAGAAGAGTTACAACTGTGGCAGGAGAGGATCATTGATGCAGGATATCAGAGAGGGGGGGATAGGAGGAATAGGAGGAAGTTCACCTGGGGCATACCTGTAAGGCATACGAATATGATCAAATGTTCATGGGGCATTGTCACAGTGGGTGAAGATCCACAAAATAACCAAAAAAATATTTAATTCCCATTCTGAGGAGCTCTGCCACATTCTCTAATGGGATAGCAAGAATCCCCTGAGTACAGGGGCAGAGTGAAGGAGGATGGACCATTGATGGGCTCTTGATTGTGATGAATGTACTTATGAATCTTTACTTCTGAAATTGTAACTTAGCATTGTATTATAGGGTGCCTAACATTATCTACTGAAAGCTTCTTTGTTGCTCAAATGTGGCCTCTCTCTAAGCCAAAATTCAGTGTATAAATTCATTACCTTCCCCCTAGCATGAGACATGACTCCCAGGGATGAGCTTCCTTGGCACTGAGGGATTACTACCAAACACCAACTAGCAGTGCAACTGGAAAAAGACATTGACCAAAAGGGAAAAAGGGTGAAGACAAATGAGTTTATATGGCTAGGAGCCTTCAAAGGGAATTGGGAGATCATTTCAGAGGTTACACTTATGCACATCTCAGCAGAAATTCATAGACTGCCAAAGTAAATATTACCTCAAATAGCAGGGCTCCTGAGGGCTCTAGAGACATCCAGACACTATAGGCAGGGCAGACAGCTCAGGAGTTTGGTGCCCTGCCAGTGGGCCCTACTTTGGAATTTACGCTCCCCAGTGTGATAGAGTTGGATTCAGTTGTGTATTCCCTACACATGGCTCTGCTGCCCCTCTATTTGAACCTACAGTTAGTATAGAGTTGATAGTTGTATGTCCAAGAGACTTAAATCTTTGGGCTGTCCATGTGCCAGTTGGGCCCTGAATCTCAACAGACTTGCAACACTTACTCTCCAGTTTATTGGACTCACCCAGGACGACTAACAAGAAGATGACTGACAATGACCATCTCAAGGAAAAGAGAGAGTCTGTAACTACAAGCAAGAAAGTCACATCCATCTGCCCCATGAGAACTAAGCCCCCTCTCAATTAAAGGTAGAGTGGGAATCACCATCACAGTTTCCTCAGGACTGGGGAATGGATGAGGGACTAGAGTAGACTTACAGTTGTTCTACTGTAAACTTGTTGTGATCCTAGCAATGGAAAAATTTCAGCATGGATGTAGAGGCAGTGGCCACTGGAGGATCTGAGGGGAGGGAGAGGGAAAAATAGGTGTAATATGGGGATATTTTTGGGACTTCGGAATTATCCTGAATGACATTTCAATGACAGATTCAGACCATTGTATATCATGTAATCACGTGCAAAAATGTGCGGGAGAGAGTGTAAACTACAGTGTAAACTATAATCACTGCTTAGTGGCAAATGCCCAAAGATGTGTTCATCAATTGTGACAAATGTACCACACTAATGAAGAATATTTCTGATGTAGGAAAATGTGAGAAGCTAGGGAGTGGGGCATATGGGAATCCCCTATATTTTTTAACATTTATGTAATCTAAGTTTCTTTAAAAAAATAAAAAATAAAAAAATAAAGTGGCATTAAAAGATTTCTATTAGCTATGATTATAGATGTTTTTTTATTAAATTTTCTTTAGTGAGATTACTTTGTTGTTTTACCATAAAGTCTAATGCTTTCTGAGATTTTCTAATGTTCATCCTTGAAAAGGTTGTGGTATTAATCAATTGGTTAATTAGTTAATTGTGTTTCAATCTGTGTTTTGAATTTCATCACAGGTTTGGGGGCTACTCCCATCTTCTTATCTTTCTCTTTTCTTATAATCCCTTAAAAGAATGGTTGAGTCAAAAGATTCCTTGATGTGTAGTGTTTTTTTATGCGTTGACATCCCCTTGAGCATGATTATTCACAAATACATTGCCTGATTTTATATGTATATCTGAAAATTTATTTAAAATTTATCCTAAATATTCATGGTTGATACTGTTTTATAAAACATTGATATAATTATTTGCTATTATTTTGGAATACGTGCTGCACTGGCTTTATTTAATGAGTTTGGAGCCTTTTTATGTAGCATCTCTATACTTTGAAACATGTGTATGAAAATCACCCTCCAAAAAGCAAAACATGAATTTTTTAACTGTGACTATCTGACCAAATTTTGCATTTATTTCATGTTTGCATTTCCTATGAATTTGTATATTAATTTTGAAAATATTCTCAAAAAACATTCATTTCACTTGATTTTTAATACTTTTGCTGTACATTTCTATATACATCTTAGCATATATATTTTTAAATCTCCCCTGTTTATAGTGATCTCCAATTTATACTTCATGTTGAATAATCTTGAATAGTTCTGAGTTCTTAGGGATTATCTACTGATTATTTCATTATAGAGAAGAGAACAAATAAGTTATCAGAACATATATTAGTATTCTTTTTATACTTTTGCATCTCCTTTAATTGCTTGTAGATCTAGAAGAGTGATTGTCTTATTAATATGCTATCCTGATATATAGATGAGAAAATCCAGATCCAGATTTGAGGCTCAGTTGGTATAGTTGTGTTCCATTTCTCCTAATTTTAGTTAAAAGCTAAGAAGTTATCCTAGGCATTGTTTTTAGTAGCTCATATTTTTAAAAAGCACTCTTTCTTTTCATTAGGTAGGTATTAAATTACATTAGTTTGACAACATAATTTAATTCAGAGTAAATTTAAAATATGAATTAAAATTACCATAAAGTAATTTTATCAGTAATGGTAAGCTAATCTGTGTTAACTGTTTATTCTCTCTAAAGGTAAAAGATCTTAAGCATCTATCCAGTTTATATGTACTTTTCTATTATAATACAAATAGGATAATCAATGGTAAAAAGGATAACAGTGTAAACTTTATCAGAATCAATAATCCAATTCCTTCTCCTAATCCTCAGTTAGTCTGCACAAATTTTCACTAACTGAAAACAAATGTTAAGTAAGTGTGACTGGTAGACATAATTTCCTTTTCTAGTCACACATTTTTGAAGGCAGGTATTTTTAAAATGTTTACCAATGAATTTTTCAAAAATCCCTCTGGAGTTTTAACAGGAATGGCATATAACTAAATTGTTTGGAATTTTCTGTTATTTTCTCATTGCTTCCTAAATCCAAAGGCCCATATGACCAGAAAATTACTGATCTCTGCCAAGTTGTGTAAAAGTAGTTCTCTATGCACTTCATTATCTGTATGTGCTTCATATATTTCTTCCCTCTAATGCTTCCTGAACCCTTTTAACATAAAGTCACTGCTGCTTTCTTTAAAGAAAAGCATCCATCCCTGTCCTTGGAAAGAAAATTGTTCACTAATACTATATTTTTTCTTTTCAAATGAATGATAGGTGAGGATGATTTCTCCTTTACTTCTTTCTGAAACACTTAGGCAGAGGTTCAATATTTCTCTATCAATTCCTTGGAGGTTCTGTTTGACAAAGTCAGAGGAAGCATTTGCCTCCTCCCTCAGGCTTACAGGTTGTACATTTCTCAGAGACATCCATTGCATCTTTCATGGAATTCTTCTCATTTTTAACTTTTTATTTTGAAACGATTTCAAATGTACAGGACAGTTGCAAAAATAATGCTAACTCCATACAGAGAACTCCAACATCCCCCCACATCCCCCAGATACCTCAATGAATTATTTTTTGGGAAAAAAAGTAAGAAAGCACAAAGTGTAGCAACGAACCTGTGTCTACAAACATCATAATCTGTTCCCACAAGTTGCAGTCTGATACCTTTTAACTAATGTTTTCCTCTAAATATTACAATTGATCAGAATATTTAAATTCCTTGTATGGTGACACAACAAGATTAAAAAAAAATACAATTTCTAGATACTTCTACAACTAGATATGATTCAATCATGCCTCTAGTTATTCAACATCATTTTCCTTAAGCCATGTTTACATCCACTGTTAAATTTGGTCATCAATTTTATTAACATGCTTCTTTGTGAAGACATTCATTTTTCATTTTATAAATACTGATTGTTGAATAATATAAAATGTTTTGATTTGGATGACATTAACATTACTTTTTCATTATTTATTCTATGCACCCTTTGTGTATGACCATCTTTCATATAAATTCCTATTAATTCAAAACTATCTCAGGACCTGTGCAAACCATCCTGCATTAAATCTGTACTTTGTTTC
This sequence comes from Cabassous unicinctus, assembly GCA_029593785.1. Classification (NCBI taxonomy): domain Eukaryota; kingdom Metazoa; phylum Chordata; class Mammalia; order Cingulata; family Chlamyphoridae; genus Cabassous; species Cabassous unicinctus. The sequence goes on along the minus strand of JAQZBX010012279.1, from coordinate 35,061 downwards.
TCCCCCCCTCCTTTTATACTGTTATCTCTGGTTTTAATTGAGCATATTATGTCACTCCATTTCATTTCCTTTCATGGTGTATAATTTTTACTCCTTTTTTACCCTTTTTAGTAGTGGCACTAGGGTTTATAACACATATTTTTCAGTAATCTAAGACCACCTTCAAATAACACTATACCACATCAAGTGTAGAAGATAACTTATAACAGAGTATTCCCAATTCCTACCTCCCATCCTTTGTGATTTTTCTGCATTCATATCAATTATATACGTTCTAGAATCACCCAATAATTGCTACTATTATTGTATATTTTAACAGTTACATTTTAGATCAACTAAATATAAGAAAAACAAAATATTTTATTTTTATGCTAATGTCTTATTTTACTGATGTGCTTCTCTTCTTTATGTAGATCAAATTGTTTGGCTTGTATCATTTTCCTTCACCTGGAGAACTTTACTATTTCTTGCAGCGTAAGTCTGCTGCTTGCAATGAATTCTCTCAGTGTTTGTTTACCTGAAAAACTCTTTTTTTCTTCTTTACCTTCGAAAGATAATTTTGGCAGATATAGAATTCCAGGTTACCCTGTTTTTGTTTTTGTTTTTTTCTTTCAAAACCCTGCTCTCTCTTTACTCCATTATCTTCTTGCTAACACAATTTCTAATGAGAGGTCTAATGTAATTATTACCCTTGTCCCTCTGTGCTTAAGGTGTTTTAATCCTCCCTTTGGTTTCCTTCAAGACTTTCTTTCTTGAATCTGATACTCCTGGGGTTGTAGGTGTGTTTATGTATGTTTTGTATTCATTATGCTTGCTGTTCTCTGAGATTCCTGGATCTGAAGTTTGGCATCTGTCAATTGTGGAGGGTTCTCAGCCATTATTGCTTGAAATATTTCTTCTGCCATATGCTTTCTTTCTCCTCTCATTATTCCAATTATCTGTATATTACAATATTTGATATTTTTCCATAATTCTGGAATACTCCATTCCCATTTTTTTCATTCCTTTTTTTTCTTGGAGTTTCAGTTTGGAAAGTTTCTATTGATCTATTTGCAAGCTCACTGACACTTTCCTCAGCTGTTGATTCTACTTATCAGCATATTGAAGATATTATTTCTGCTTTATTATTCCAGAGTTCTACGAATTATTTTAGATTTTTTTCCTTGTAATTTCCATCTCTCTGCTGACATTAAACATGTTGTACTACATATTGTCTACTTTTGTCCATTGGTTCCTTAACATATGAATCATAGTTATTAAAAATTTCTTGTTTGATGATTGCAATGACTGTGTCATGTCTCAGTTTTTCCTTCCCTTCTTGGCTCTAGGTTTCCTTTTGTACTGTTCCTCAAAGACAGTTTGTATCTTGTAGGTAATTCAGATGTAATACACTGATAATATCTTGGCTTCTGTTGGTGTGTTGGTAGGAATATTCTATATTCCTCTGATTACTCATATCTTTTAATGGGGTTGTGTCTCTCGCCTGTGGCCTTCACAAGTTTTTCTGCCAATTCTCTGGGGATCTGGGAGGATTTCATGTTGGCTACTTTTCCCTCGCACTGCCAGGACCAGGAGCTCTTTCTCAAATATTTACTATGATGACCAATTGGGGTTCCTGGAGGGAACTTGAATTTTCCTATTTTTATTTTCATAGACATCAACTTGGCTCACAATCAATTTTTTTATTAACAGTTTTGACAAACTAGCATGATTCTCAAATTTTGAATTAGTTGATCTGAATGCAATCACAAGTACAGTTTTCCCTAAACATATTTACATTTATAGTATAACATTTGGTGTGGCAGAAAAACACTGGGAACTGGAAGTTTTGGGTATGAATTTCTTCCAGTTGACAATCTAGAAGTATTTTGTGAACTTTAAAAATTAAGATCTCATTTTTTAATTTGTATTATTTAGCTATTGGAATTTGACTGTATGAAGAACATAAGATCACTTTGCAGAAAGTAAAAAGAAAATACATTCACACACATATGCACAGAAGAGCTTTACAACTTTTGCCATGTTATCATTTACTATTGTATCTATCTTATAGATTTCTTTTCCCTTTTTGCAGGTTATACTTCAGTAGAGTTATTAAAATGAATTAAATGCTTATGCAACTCATTTCATTGCTCTCCAAACCTTTTTTCTGCTTCTCAATGAAAAAGTGCTTCATAGAAAATTTTGAAGCCAGGGTTTAAAAAATGAAAAGAAGCAAAGTAATATCAGGGGAAAAGGGGTTTCCTTAAAACATTAAAAGAATAAATATGGAATATAACAAATCACTTTGTACTACAAATCTGACAACTTAGATTGAATGTATCAAGTCATAGAAAGGTACAGACTCCAAAACTCACACAAAAAGAAATACATATGGTGAATATACTTGAAATTCAAGTTAAAACCTCACAAAATTAACCAAAATGGAAAATTCTAGACTTAGATATAGTCACAGGCAAACACTTAAAGTATACATATGGAAGAATTATTATTCATTCTGCATAATCTCTTCCAGAAAATAGAGGTGCAGGGGCATTCCTAAGTCTATTAGGAAGACAATTATTGCATTATTATATTACAATATTACTAACCAGACAAAAACAGTGCAAGAAAAATAAAATAAACACCAATATCCCTCATAAATCAAGATACAAAATGCCTCAAAAATTATAAATATATATATATTTATAATATATATATGTAATTATATATAAATATACATAAATATATATAATATATATAATATAAAATGATTGCAAAAAAAATATAAGAAAGATAAAACATTATGAATGGTCAATATTAAAAAGTTGACAAACTACAAGTGTTGGAGAGGATATGGAGAGATGGGAATGCATATTCTCTGTTAGTGGGAAGCTAGAATGGTACAGCCACTGTGGAGGACTGTCTGGCAGTTCCTAAGGAAGTTGAATATAAACTTGCCATGTGACCCGGCAATACCACTACTAGGTATATACCCAAAAGAACTGAATGCAGTGACACGAACAAACATCTGCACACCAATATTTATAGCAGCTTTTTTCACAGTTGCCAAAATATGGGAAGACTTTAGGTGTCCACCAAGTGATGAATGGATAAACAAATTGTGATGTATACAAATGATGGAATATTATGCAGCAGTAAGAAGAAATGAAGTCATGAAGCATATGATAACATGGATGAACCTGGAGGACATTATGTTGAGTGAAGCAAGCCAGACACAAAAGGAAAAATACTGTATGATTGCACTATTGTCAACCAAATACATTGTGTAAACTCATGGAGTTAATAATTAAAATATAGTTCACGAGAGAATAGAATGATTTTAGAGAATGGAAAGCTAAGTTTTAATCTGTGCAGAATTGGTAAAAACGTTATTTGTAAATCTTTGGAAATGAATAGAAATAATGAAAGTGCATCATAGTATTTGTAACCAGCAGACCTATTGTATCATTATGACAGTGGTTGAGACGGAAAGTCTAAGGACATGTATATTGCTAAAGGGAAAGCTAAAGACTGTAACATATGACTGTAAAGCATAGTGAAACCTCATGTGAAATAGGAGTGTGGGTAATTTTGCTTTTATAAGACTATTTTTACAAATATAAATACAAATAAACTAGAAAGATGTAAACAGAATAGCAGCTGTGTATGGCAGGGGAAGCATAGAGAGATTGTGAGGTGATGACTTTTATTTTGTTTTTGTTTTTTTTGTCTTCATTTTGTTTTATTATTATTATTATTGAAATAATGAAAATGCCCTTATAATGACTGAAGTGATGAGTAGACAACTCTGTGATTATACCAAATACCACTGATTATACACTTTGGATGGATTTATGTTTTATTAACATGTATCAATCAAATTGATTTGTTAAAAAAAAAGTAATCAGCACTATTAACCATGGTAACACTTCATAAGAGAATCTACATCATCATTTTCATAGATGCATAAAATACATTCAATTCAATATCCATTCTTTAAAAAATAAAATACACCTCAACAAACTAGGAATAGAAAGAGACTTCTTTAAACTAATAAAATTTATTTAACTGACAGTTAACATAATGGGAATGATGAAAGACTGAGAGATTTCTAAGATCAAGAACAAGCCAAGGATGTCATCTCTTAGCACTTCCATTTAATATTGTTATGGAAGACCTATGCTATTCAATATTGCAAGAAAAATAATTACAATTTTTTAGAAAAAGAAACACACATGTCTATGTTTATTCACTAATGATATGATTTTATTTGCAAAAAATCTCAAAGGATCACAGGTAAGTATCTCAAACAATAAGTCAATTAAGTGAGGTCAATAAAAGTCAATTGCTTCCAATAGAAAATCAATGAGCAATTTGAATTTGAAATAAAAATACATCAAAATATATTTCAGCATATATCTACAAATATGCACAGTACTTATATGCTGAAAAGCACAAAACACTGATGAAAAATTTAAGGTCTAAATAAAAAAGGGTGATATACAATATTCATGGATTGAATGTCAAATTCTCCCCAACTTGATATCTAGGTTCAAAACAAGCCCATTCAAAATCACAGCAAGCATTTGTGAATATTGACAAGCTGTTTCTAAAATTTATATGGAAAGACCAAAGAAACAGAAGAGCAAAACATTTTGAAAAACAATTCTGAAAAAGTAGAACAAAGTAAGAGAAATAATTCTATCCCATTTCACCTCTTACTATAAAGCTAAATTATATTCCGCAGGTTTTGATGAAAGAAAAGACAAATATATAAAGGACACAAAAGACTGAGTCTAGAAAAATGTAAATATTAATAAAGTCAAATCATTTGTTTTCAAAGTTGCAAAGGATATTGAATGGAGAATGAATAATCTTCAAAAAATGATGCAGTTTTTTTATAACGATGCAAAGACTACTCATTTGGGAAAGAGCAGTCTCTTCGACAAATGGTGCTGGGAAAACTGTATCTCCACTAGCAAAAATAAATATTATATACATATATAATATGTATACATATTATACAAAAGCAACACAGATTGGATCAAATACCTAAATATAAGAGCTAGAACTATGAAACTCCTAAAGAAAACATAGGAAAGCAACTTCACTACCTTGTGTTAAAAAAAATGGTCTTATACTTTACACCCAAAGGACAAGCAACAACAACAACAAAAAATAGATTAATGGGACTTCATCAAAATTAAAAACTTTTGCAACTCAAAGGACTTTATCATGAAAGTAAAGTGATAACCAACATAACGGGAGAAAATATTTGGAAACCACATATCCTATAAAGGTTTAATATCCATAATATATTGAGAAATGCTACAGCTTAACAAGAAAAAGACAAACCACCCAAATATAAAATGGGCAAAAGATATGAATAGACATCTCTCCAAAGAAAATATACAAATGGCCAGAAAACATATGAAATGATGCTGGATATCATCATCTATGAGGGAAATGCAAATGAAAACCACAATGAGATACCATTTCACACACATTTGAATGGCTGTGTTTTTTTTTTAAATGGAAAATAACAAGCATTGGAGAAGATGTGGTAAAATAGGAACACACATTCATTGCTGGTGGCAATGTAAAATGGTGCAGCCACTGTGGAAGACATTTTGCCATTCCTCAGAAAGCTAAATATGGAATAACCACAAGACCCAGCAATCCTACTACTAGATATATACCCAAAAGAATTGAAAGCAGGGACTCAACTAGATATTTGCACTCCAATGTTCATAGCAACATTATTCACAAATGCCAAAAGATGGAAGCAACCCAAGTGTCCATCAACTGATTAATGGATAAATAAAATATGATATACACATGCAATGGAATATTATTCAATCATAAAAAGGAATGAAGCCCTGATATATGTGATAATATGGATCAGCCTTAAAGACATCATGTTGAGTGAAATAAGCCAGGGCCAAAAGCACAAATATTGTATGGTCTCATTGATTTGAAACAATTAGAATAAGCAAAGTCTTAGAGTGAATATCTAGAATATAAGTTACCAGGGAATGGAGTGTGTAAAGGGCATGGGATGTTAAGGCTTAAGGTGTACAGGGTATCTACTTGGAATGATGGGAATGTTTTGGTAATAGATGGTGATGATGGTAACACAACATTGGGAACATAATTAACAACATTGAAATCAAAATCTGAATGTGATTAAAAGAGGAAATGGTAGTTTTTATATATAGTAACAGAGAATAAATCTTTAAAGAATGCCTGGAACTACACTACACAAACAGTGAACATTATTAAAGCCATTAAAGAGGGATTGTGGGAAGATGACATTAGACTAACAGGCAGAGCTCAATGCTCTCTCAAAAACAATGTAGAAAGAGCCAAAAGCTGTCTAAGGGACCTGCTTTAGGGGTAAGCAGATCAGAACAGTGCTACACAACTCCAAGGAGGGTTAAAGACAGAGAGACGAAGAACCTCAAACAACAAACATGAGTTAACAAGCCCCTGTGGTGGACAGGAAGGTGCCCCCTCCCCTACTCCCAACATATTAAGCCAGGGTAAAACCCCTGGCTCACTGCAGCTAACTGAGAGGGGAACAGACATCTTACTTACTGTCAGCTGTTTCAAGGGAAAAGGGAGAGGGAGTTGGTGAGATATTCATCAGTGAATTTGGCCATCAGAGACTGCTTTGAGTCTCCACTCTGGATATTCAACACAGGAGCACAGGAAAGCCCAGACTGAAACACCTCCATGGAAAGGTGCACAGATGAGCACCATCTGCTGACCAATCTGAGTATTACATGGACAAAAACTGTTTTCAGTTCTTCCTGTGTCCTAACCCCTAGAGAAATATTGCACCCCAATAGTGAGTCTCAAACCCAATTTTGAAAGCTTAAGCTGGACAATTTCAAATACTTAGAATAAGTTGAACCAAATATCAAAAAAGAACTGTGAAAAAAATATAGGCAAGAGCAATTGGCCATCAGAGTAATTTCACCAAGATATTCAGATGGCTAGATCACAGCAAAAAATTACAAGCCATACTAGGAAACAGTAATAGATGGCCTAGCCAAAGGAACAAATGAAATATGCTAAAAAGATAGAGGATTTAAGACAATTAATCAGTAATAATCATATATCTCTCCTAAATCAATTCAAAGAATTGAAAGAAAATATGACTAAAGATACAAAGTTTATTAAGGAGACACTGGGCGAGCAGACACAGACCTTATGAGAATGAAAGACATGATGGATGACATTAAAAATACATTAGACACATATAAGAGCAGATTTCAATTGCTTGAAAAGTGAATTAATGATTTCAAAGAATATCTGAGCTGAAAAAGACAGACAAACAGAAAGAGAAGAGAATGGAAAAAATGGAACAGAGTCTCAAGAAATTGAATGACAACATGAAATGCACAAACATTCACATTATTGGTTTACCAGAAGGAGAAGAGAATGGAAAAGAGGAAGAAAGAATATTTGAAGAAATAATTACTGAAAACTTCCAGACCCAATATCCAAGAAGGACAATGAACCACAAAGAGAATAATTCCAAATATACCTAACCTGAGATACCTATTATTCAGAATAACAAATATCAGAGATAAAGAGGATCTGAAAGCAGCAAGAGAAAAGCAAAGCATCACATACAAGGGACTCTTGATAAGATTAAGTACCAACCCTTCATTAGAAACCTTGAAGGTGAGATTGTGGTATGAAGTGGTATGATGTCTTTAAGGTACTGTAAGACAAAAACTGCCAGTCAAGAATTCTGTATCCAGAAAAAATGTCCTTCAAAAATGAGGGTGGGTTCCAAGACTTCACAAACAAACAAAAACACAGTATATGTTACCAAAAGACCATAATTACAAGAGATGCTAAAGGGAGTTCTGCAGGCTGAAATTAAAAAAAAAATGGCAAGAGACTTGGAGAAGAGTTTAGAAATAAAGATTATTATACAGGGAAAATTAAAGGGTTAAAAAATAGACAATAGCACAACATGACAACAGAGAGCAAAAGGAAAAAAAATGGATGCAGGAAGTAATGCCTTTACAGTAATAACACCGAATGTTAATGTATTGAACTCCCCAATCAAAAGAAATAGACTGATAGAATGGATAAAAAAAATATGAGCCATCTTTATGTTGTCTACAAGAGACCCAACTCAGATGCAAGGAAACAACCAGGTTAAAAGTGAAAGGTTGGAAAAAGATATTCCATGGAAGTAGTAACCAAAAAAGAGCTGGAGTAGCAATACTAATATCAGACAAAATAGATTTCAATTGAAAAACTTTATAAGGTATGAAGAAGGGAAGAAGGTAATTATATATTAATAAAAGGTACACTCCACCAAGAAGAAATAATCATAAATATTTATACACCTAACCTGAGTGGCCCAAGATACATGAGGCACATACCAGTAAAACTGAAGAGAGAAATAGATGTCTCTACAATAATGGTTGGAGACTTCAATACAACCCTCTAAGTATTGGACAGAACATCTGGACAGAGGATAAAGAACCAGAGAACTTGAATAATATGATAAAAGAACGAGACCTAAAAGACAACTACAAAACAGTGTGCCCCAAAACAGCAGGATATACATTCTTTTCAAGTGCTCATGGATCCTTCTCCAAGATAGATCATATTGGGTCAGAAAACAAGTCTCAATACATTTAAAAAGATTGAAATTATGCAAAACACTTTCTCTGAGCATAATAGAAAGAAGATGGAATTTAATAATGACTAGAAAAATTGAATATTCTTAAACATATGGAGATTAAACAACACACTGTATTATAATGAGTAAGTCCAAGAAGAAATTAGAAGAGAATTCAGCAAATATCTTGAGACAAATGACAATGAGAACACAACATATCAAAACCTATGGGACACTGCAAAGGCAGTGCTGAGATGGAAATTTATGACCCTCAATGCTTACATTAAAGAAGAAGAGATAAAATTGAAGATCTAACTGCACACCAGGAGGAGCAAGAAAAAGAACAGCAAACTAATCCCAAAACAAGCTGAAGGAAAGATATAGTAAAGATCAGAGGAGAAATAAATGAAATCAGAGAGCAAAAAGCAATAGAGAAGATCAAAGAAACAAAAAGTTGGTTCTTTATGAAGAGCAACAAAATTGACAAACCATTAGCTAGACTGACAAAAAGAGAAGAGCAAATAAAATCACAAATGAGTCATTACCTCTGACCCCGCAGAAATAAGAGAAATCATAAGAGGATACTATGAAAAACTGTATGCCAAAAAACTAGACAATGTAGAGGACATGGACTAATCCCTAGAAACACATGAAACACTACACTGACCCTAGAAGAAATAGAAGACCTTCACAAACCAACCACAAATGAAGAAGTTGAAACAGTCATCAAAAACCTCCCAAAGATGAAAATCCTGGGACAAGATGGCTTCACACGTGAATTTTACCAATCGTTCAAAGATGATATAATATCAATTTTGCTCAAACTCTTCCAAAAAAATTGAACAGGAAAAATCACTGCCAAACTCATTCTATGGAGCCAACATCACCCTAATACCATAATCAGATAAAGATACTACAAAAAAAGAAAATTACAGACCAATACCTCTAATGAATATAGATGCAAAAATCCTCAACAAAATACTTGCAAACAGAATCCAAAAGCACATTAAAAGAATTATACACCACAATCAAGTTGGTTTTATTCCAGGTATGCAAGGGTGGTTCAACACAAGACAATCAATGAATGTTAATAAACCACATTGATCAATTGAAGAAGATAAATCACATGATCCTCTCAATTGATGCAGAAAAGGCATTTAACAAAATACAGCATCCTTTCTTGATAAAAACACTTCAAAAGGTAAGAATAGAAGAAAGCTTTCTTATGATAAAGTGCATATATGAAAAACCTACAGCTAACTTTGTACTCAACTGTGAATGACTGAAAGCTTTCTCATGGAGATCAGGAACAAGAGAAGGATGCCCACTGTCACCATTGTTATTCAATATTGTGCTAGAGGTTCTGGCTAGAGCAATTAGGCTAGATAAAGAAATAAAAGATGCACAAATATAAAGGAAGAAGTAAAACTTTCATTATTTGCTAATGATATGATCCTATAACTAGAATCTACTGAAAATTTCACAACACAGCTCCTAGAACTAATAGATAAGTACAGCAAAGTTTCAGGACAGAAGATTAATAGTCAAAAATCAATAGTGTTTCTATACACTACTGATGTGCAATCTGACAAGGAAATCAGAAAAAACTTCCATTTATAACACCAACTAAAACAATCAAATATTTAGAAATAAATTTAGTCAGGTCAAAAAGGACCTGTATTCAGAAAATTACAAAACATTGCTAAAAGAAACTGAAGAAGACTTAAATAAATGGAAGGACATTCCATGTTCAGGAATTGGAAGACTATCGTTAAGATGTCAGTTCTACCCCTAAATTATTTACATATTCAAAGCAATCCCAATGAAAATCCCAACATTGACAAATTCTTGAAATGACAAAATTATAGGAATAGAAAATAGACCAGTGGTGCCAGTAGTGGATGAAGGGCTAATAACAAAAGAGGTCATTCAAGGAAATTTTAAAATAATGGAATGGCTCTGCATGGTAACTCTGATGGAAGATGCATGACTCTATGCATTTGCCAAACCCATGGCCCAATGTACCACAAATAATGAACTTCAGTGTATAAAAATTAAAAAAACAAAATAAAATCAAGCAGGATTTTGTCAGACACCAGTACAAAAAACACAGACAAATGAACTAAACTGTACTATGAATTGTGACTTCATCCTCATGGAAGAGGATGAGAAAGAACAGAGCAAATCACAGAATCTTTGGAAAACAGTGTTTCAATTGGATATGTAAGGTTAAAGACAAAAAAGCCTATACATAAGCACTGTGTGCTGGTGAGTTATTTTCTCTCTCTCTCTCTCAGAGATAGGGTTTAGTAATTCTTTACTACTTTACATGTATCATAAGATTGAATACATGCATGCATACATACATATATCCATAATTTGTGGAAATGGGAGCTAGTTTCCGCACCCCAAATGTCTTTCTCATCTGTTTGCTCCCTGTATCTTTGCTTATTGTTTTTGCTCGTTGTTTGTGCTTTTGTCTGCTTGTTGTCATTGTCTGTTTGTTGTCTGTTTGTTTTTTCTTTATAGTAAGCACTGGGAACCAAACCTGGGACCTCCCATGTGTAAGGCAGGTGCTCAACTGCTTTGAACCACATCTGCTCTCGGCTCATTTTTTTCACATTGTCTGTTCATTGTTTGTTCGTCGTTTTGCTTTTTGTTTTTGCTCATTGTATGCTCATTGTTGTTTTTTTTTGTTTGTTTGTTTTCTGCTTGTTGTCTGCTCATTGTTTTTGTTTGTTATCTGCTCATGGTCTGCTCATTCTTTGTTTGTCTTATTTAGGAGGCACTGGGAACTAAACCCGGGACCTCCCATGTGAGATGTGGGTGCCCAACTGCTTGAGCCACATCTGTTCCTCCAGAGATAGCATTTTCACTGTTAAAGACATAAAAAATAAGCAAGAGGAAAAGGCTAGAATTAATCTTAGTGCTGGATTAGATTGAGCCTTATCAGAAAAAACTCGAGATACATATGAAATAGAGAGAGAGAGTGGAGAGGGAGGAGAGGAAGAGGGAGGAGAGGAAGAGGGAGAAAAATAAGTGCACCTACACATGTTAATAAGCACGTATATTTTCTAATTCTTTCCTTTGAGAAGGTCCTGAAACTGTCACCCAGTAGCAATGACTATACCTATCATTGAAATATTTATTTCAGCATACATTTATCAAACAAAAAGGAAGCAGGACTCTGGACAAATGGCTGATTCTAAAGCTGGGACAGGGAAAATATAAGATGCTCTTGGAGACTCTTACAGTATCAAAAGGCAAGGAATGGCTAAGAAAAAATATCGGGGACATGCCAAAAGGCCTCAAGAGCCAACCTGAAAGAGCTCTCAGTGACCAAAGCTGGAACATTTTCAACAACAAATAAAGAGTGACAATTCTGGTTTAGAAAACAATAAATAAATATCCATGAATTCATGTACATATGAATAAGAAATCAGTAAATAAATAAATGGTAGAGAAAAGACTAATCATCCTTATAGAAGAAACTCGATGACAAATGTAGCAATGAGACAAATTTAAAAATTATTGGAACACAACAGCAAAATCTGATTGAAAATTGATTATTTTTAAAGTACAATTTGAAGTAGCATGAAATATTAGGCATAACTTTAACAAGAAATCTCTCTATTGAAACTAAATAATATTGCTGAGTGTTTTAGTTTCCTAGGCTGATGATCTCACTTATATTTCAGTAAAAAGAATACATCATATTGAATATATAAGATTAGTACCATAAAGCTTATTTCTATAATCATTTACAGATAAGGAAACTATAGGCTTATTTGTTTGAATTCTTCAGACACATATTTAGAAGCTAGATCTACTAACTGCTAGCTCATCACTACTTATGCCTGACATTTATAAAAATATTCTTTTTCAAGTCATTGATCTTTTAATCCATAATTAGTAATAATATTTGTGGTCAAACATTTAAAGCTAATTAATTGTTTGGTTTGAGACATAAAAAATAACTTACAACTATATTTTCAAAATTAATCCTACAGCTGAAATGTCTTTTTCCACTTTGCAACAGTTTTACCTTAGATGCCATTTTTTTCCCTGGAGCTTTTGGAACCCTTAGAGACAAATGATGCCTGACGAAACCACTTACAAAAAAAGAGACTCTCCTAATAAAGACTTTCCCACATCAAAATTCTAGAAGATCACTTTTATATTTTTAGGCAATTTCAGTCAACAACTAAAGGAAACAATCTTCCGTCCTCCAGGCAAGACAAGATAGAATTCTTCTTCTTTGCCATCAATTATTATTGACTTGTATCCCTTACTCTCTGTTGACATTTCTTGAGGGTTTCATTTTGCTCATCTAATCACTTTCCTTACTAAAATGGGTTGGCTGACCCTGAAAACATTCCTCTAACATTCTGCCTGATGAAACCAAGCACAGTCTTCAAAAAAGTGCCCATTCTATACTGAGATAAAAGATAAACAGCACAAACAGATGGATGGATATATTGCCTATCACAGAGAGGCAAGAACAACATTCATATGTGCTTCAAGTTCAGACTTTTGATCAAACCTCTCCATTATGCTATAGATCTGCTCACAGAGACAAACACAGAATTAAAAGAAGCTTTTCATCATGCTGCTTTCCATTTAAATCCTAAATGATTACATCGTCTTGTGCGCCATGAGTTGCTAATTTTACACATCCTAAAACCTTAGTTAGAATAATGAATATGCTGTATTTTATTTTCGTGTGTAAAAGGTGTAATTTGTTCTATGTAATCCTTTAGTAGTCCCAAACTTCAGTATTTCCATTTTGTCAAATCTTCATTTTATAATACACTGTAAATGTCTATAAATAGAAGTAGATAAAAATCTCTCAACCCTTGGTAATCTCAGGTTGATGAAGACAAGCAGTATCTCCAGACTCACTTTATTAAATTGTGTATGAGGCCATTGGGAGCAGGTGTAGCTCAGTGGTTGAGTACCTGCTTCACATGTATGAGGTCTCAGTTTAATCCCCAGTACCTCCTAATATAAATATATATATATATATATATATCAGGCTAATCAAAAATAAATATGTTTAGGTAATTATAGCAGCAAAAATTCAGTAATCTGATTTAGAGTTAAAAAACGTAGACTTAATGTCCTGTCACTATTTATTTAATTTAACTTTCCATAATTTAATATTATTTTTTCAGGAACAATTGATAAATGGAGGCTATCTAGCTAAAATTCACTTGAATAGCAAACTGCCATTTTCTGAGACAAAAATAAAGGAGAAATACATATAAAATGCATTGAGTCAGACCTTTTGAAACTCAAAAGGAAAATAATGTTGTTAAAGAGAAGAGGAAAACACAATTAAAATCAAAACATTAACCCTTAAGTTGAGTCCATAAAATGACTAAACAACAGCTAAGCCACTTGTATTTTAAAGCAGTATTCCTAGAAGTGTGTGTGTTGTAATTTTGCAGAAATTGGGACAGATCTACAGGTAAAACAATAGTTGTTTGATTAATAATAGAGAAAACAAAGACTGATTGTTTTCAATTTAAAATTATTTCATAAGTATGGAATAGCTTCATATTCTCTCATATTTTCTATTTATTGTAACTATTCCTTTTTTCCTAATAGAAGATACTTCTGCTTCTAACAATAGTAAATTGAAAAAAAAAAAGGGGGCCACACATTTCCCTTCTTTCTTGTGTATACCCTTTACAATGTGACATTGCACTTCCTACCATTAGAGGCAGATCTATGTCTCCTCCCCTTGAACTGGTACCTCCTTGTGGTTTTCTTCGTCTAATAAAATGTAGCAGAAATGACACTGTTCTGGTTCTGAGCCTCTTGTACTTCCACTCTGTCTCCTTGGACTCCTGGCTTCCCTGTCTAAGCCGGAGCTAGCCTGCTTCAGAGTGAGAGATTATGTAGACCAAAGCCACATCACCCCAGTTAACTCAGCCAAGGTCTCAGATGTGTAAGACAGACAAGTCAAGATTAGTAAAGCCAACCAAGAGTTAACATGGATCTAATAACAGATGCATGAGAAAACCCAGCTGCAACCAGAACCACTCAACGAACCCATCCTAAATTGGCAAGTCACAGCATCATAAGTTAAATAAATCATAACACACCAAATTTTGGGGGGCTGTGTTATACAGCAACAACTATCTGATGCACCAAACCATACTGAAATGTATTGACTTAAATGCCAGAATTTTCTCCACATTATTTTTTAATCAGTATGACTCATTTCATTTTACCTCAAAGAAGTTAGATAAGTGTTATTAGAAAATGTGCAAATTCTTGTCTCATTTACCTTGCATTATTATCAGAATTTTTATTTTTATGAAGTGTTTATATTTATAGAAAAAAATTTTTGAATCATATGGTTAAGCATGAAAGTATTCCATACACTAGGAATAAATAAATCATTGCTTATTTCGTACAAAGTATTAAGTGAACAAAACATTATTTCATATGAATGTTCAATATTTTATAATTACTTTTGCATTTTTATCATGAAAGTGCTCTATTAGTTACATAATTTATCTTTGCTTAACTCTAAATAGACTATGGAAAGATAAATGACACAAATTTAATAAAGCTGCAGTGAGAATTCAACTGTTACAAATTAATGTGTGCTTTGTATAATTATTAAATAATTAAGTTTTAGAATGTTGCATAGTCTGTTGTAAGGGTAAAATACAATAAAACATAGTTAAATAAAATGTAACATTAGGTATTGGCTATTCACGAATTTTTAGACCCTTGGAAAACCTGAAAACTGATAAACTTACACAACTGAATGAAGCTGTTCTTGTTCTGAAAACTTAGATTTTTCCCCAGATTTTATTTCAGTTACAAAGATCTTGTGGAGCATTTACATTATTTAAGCTTTCTATGTCATCTAAAATATTATATGTTTTAAATCTTTACTGAGAAATATTTCTTAGTAGAGCACACAATTACACATGTATCAGTTTCTACGTGTTTGTGTACAAGTATACAGTTTAAGCAGTTTTTAAAAAATGCAGTATGTTTTTGGTAATTTGAAGCTGCAGTTACCTCAGAAAAGCAGGTTATTAAACTTAATCCATTCCTGTGGGTGTAAACCCATTTTAAGTAGGACCTTGTGATGAGGTTACTTCAGGTAAGGTGTGACCCAGTGCAGTAAGGATGGTCTTAATCCTATTAGAGTCTTTTATAAGAGGAATGAAGTTCAGAGTGAAATAAGAGGCTGGGCATCACCAGAATCTGGAAAAGAAAGGAGAGAACAGGAAACATGGCCACATGCCTTGCTAGGTGAAAGAGGCAGCCAGACTCAGAACATCAGTCTTTATCAGGAAAGCATGGCCTTAATGACATCTTGATTTGGACTTTCCTTTAGCCTCAAAACTGTGAGGAAATAAATTCCCATTGCTTATCCTGACCCATTTAATGTTATTTTCTTAAACAGCCTAGAAAACTAAAACAATAGTATAACATATCCTCCTTTACAAAGACTGTACTTCATACAGTTCCTATAAAAGTAATTTAATTTGCTTTTATGTTCATAAAGCATCTCTGGTGTTATGTATAAATGTAATGAGCTCAAATAACATGAAAAGATGTTTACTTGTGCGTAAGCTTATTATAAACTTCCCCATGGTAGATTTTCTCTGAGTAGAGAGATTTCCTGGTAAATATTCTTTGTATTATTTTTTACCTTTTAAAAAATTTCCTTGATTTGTTTCACTTTGTGAAATATTTAGTGTAAAATGGTCCTTGATTTAGCCTAAAGAGGGATGTTAGAGCACAGAATTAAAACGTTTGGATGCT
Organism: Cabassous unicinctus; assembly: GCA_029593785.1. NCBI lineage: Eukaryota > Metazoa > Chordata > Mammalia > Cingulata > Chlamyphoridae > Cabassous > Cabassous unicinctus. Next base: position 18,632 of record JAQZBX010012279.1, on the reverse strand, counting down.
GAAGTTTTAGCCTATAGTTTAAAAAGTGTTTGTTTTAAAAATAAACTTAAATTCATTTTCTTATAAAACATATAAGGTATAAATTTATCTTGCTTGTGAAAGACTTAAAAACCTTCCCAAATCAATGTGTAATTTTGTCAAACACTGTTATTTTTATTGTTGTATAAAAATAAACCAAGATATTAAGGATAAGGGTGGTAGATATCTAACAATAGAGAAAGATCACAAAGTCTTGTTTTATATGAATAGAAACTAAAAATTTTGTTGGTGAACATCATTGAAAAGCATTTTTAAAATTTATTGTTCAGATAAATGACTACTATATTTCCAATTTTGCTTATATATAGTTGATGATTATATTGATATAATATGGGAAGTTATATTTAAAAGATATGTGATCAATAGTCTTTTGGTCATTATGTACTAATTAAAATGCTGAGATTGTTGTTGTTGTAATGATTAAATGTAATTAATTATTCAGAGATAATTAAATACAAAAGAATTACAGGTTGAGATTGGAAAGAATATTGTACCAAAAGCTTTTTTCTAGTCCCATCCCTTATTATTACTTATTTTTAATGTCAACTGTATTCCAGGCATATATTAAAAAATAATTATACACACAAATATATACATATGTAAAGATAGCGATTAAAAGTTTATACAATTTAATTTATAACATTCAGTCATAGTAACATAATAGGGCACTGCATTGCTATGCAATTTTCTTTAAAAATCTCAAATTGATAGTTGAAGGAGACCATAGTGATCATCTAGTTAAACCATCACATTTCACAAAAGAAATTAAGCAAATTTACTGGAATAAGTGAAGCATTATCCAGATTCTGTTTTGAAACTTTGGGTATGGGTGCCCATGCTAATTTCAGGTGGAAAATTCTTTTAATAGATTATTTCAATTTAAAGTCAGCTAAAATAAATCCTCATTAACTACATGAATATTTTCATGTTTAATGTTTAATGTTAACTTTAAATATGTTTGCTTTGCTAATTTTGTATCTTTAGAAACAAATATGATTGATAAATACAAAACTCAATGATAAACCTTGAGTATGAAACAAAGTGTATATTCTATGAAAACAAACATCACTTATGGTGGATTTATCATCTACAAAGGCATTATGTAAGATTAAACATTTCAAAGGGTAGCTACAAGTGAGGAGAGAAATATTAATTAGTCAGTAATAACAAAGACATAAGACCAATGAATATGATTCGTTTTGCTGTTAATACAATTCTGAAAAAGAATAGGGCCCTAAAAGATAAGAGTTTTACATATACCAACTTCTGATAGTCAAATCAGCATCCAATTTAGTCAATTGATATTGCAAAGCCTATTAGCCTGTTTTACCAATTTTTTCCTTACATGATTGAACATATATGTACATATATATATATATATATATATGTTTTCCTGATACTTTATAAAGAATGTAGAAATAAGAAAATTGAATCTGAATGACTTGGGAGTCTAAATGATTATTCATTATGTTTAACATTTCAGAAACATATATTAACTGGTTGTACAAGCTAAGATTTTTAGATCCTAGGCTGCTCTATGATATGTTCAGTGTTATGTTGCTTAATATCAATTGGCTGACTCATTCAATCAACTGACTCAAGTCAATCAACAAAGACACTAAGGGCAGTGGACAAAAGGGACCAAAGTGCTGTGAATCAGTTAAGTTAGACTTTGAATTTGGGTGAAGAGGACAAGGGTGACACAATGGGAGACAGAAAATACTGCATGAAAAAGTTTATTACTCACAGGTCCCAGGAAGAGAGCGGTGCTGCCAGGAGTCAATGTGAAACTATCTGCTCAGGTTGCTCAGACTTTGGGGTGGAAAGCACACAAGTAGAGCACGTTGGGCCCACGGGCTTGTGTCTTTGTTGTAGCCCAGGGATGGAGGTTAGTAGATTTACCCTGGGAGGCAAGGATTGGTTAATTTAAAGTAAATGCACATATAAAGGGAATGGGACTGGGCATGGTTAATTTATCATTTGCAGGTAGTTGTAGGTTATGGTCGTATGCGTGGTGGTTTCAGATGTGGGTTGAGCTCTAGGGAAGTTTATGTCCCAGAGGGTGGAAAACTGTTTATTAATTAGGCCAAAGTTCAGTGTTGAGGCTAGCGGCTTAGCTGAAGTCTGGTGGATGTGAGGTGCATGCTGAGGCAGCATATAAAATTTTGAGGTTGGGACAATAAGGTGATAGAAAATGCCCTGGTGGTGCAATTTAAATATGTTAACCTGCTGGGGAAGTCAGGGACACACCTAAGCGCCATCTCCATCCCTGGCCCCTATCCCACCCCTCCTTTTCTATTGTGTGCACATGGTCACAGCCTAGGAGAGATACTAGTTCTAATTAAAAGGCCTGACCGCACCCAAACCCAGAAACCAGAAACAAGTTGCCCCAGCTCTTTACTAAGGCAGGAGCTCCCTGTGGCATTATTCAACACTAATGAATTGTTTGTTTCCTTAAAATTGAGTGTTGAGAACTTTTTATATAATCTGGAGAAAGGTTGTTTGTCTGATATAAGCTTTGCAAATATTTTCTCCCAGTCTATGGCTTATCCTTTAATTACCCTAAGTCCTAAAAAGAAGCCATTTTTAATTTTGATGAAGTCAAATATATCATGTTTTTCTTTTATAGATCATATTTTTGGTGTTATTGATAAGGAATTTTGCTTAACACAAGGTCAAAAATATTTTTGTCAATATTTTATTCCAGAAGTTTTATAGTTTATTTTATATTTAGTTCTACAGTACATTTTTAAGTCAATGCTGTATGTGGTGTGATGTATGAATGGAAGATTTTGTTTGTTTGTTTTAATGAATATCCAATTGCTAGAGGGCCATTTGTGGAAACGTCTACTCCATCTTCAAAGAATTACCTTTGACTCTTTGTCCAAAATCAGTTGACCATACATGGATCTTTTTCTGGAGCCTTTATTCTGGTCCATTGTTCTGATTGTTCTGTCTTTAGGCCAATAACACATTGTCTTGAATATTACAGTTTTTTAATAACTTTGAAAATAAGATAGTATTAGCCCACCAACTTTGTTCCATTTTAAAGTTGTTTGGGGCTGTTGTATTGCAAAACACATTTAAAAAGAGGTCATCAATTTCTACAGAAAAAAATTCTTGTTGAAATTTTGATTGAGATTTCATCAAATGTATTACATCAATTTGGAGAGAATTGACATTTTAAAAATATCTTCTTTTCAACCCATGAATACTATATATGTCTCCATTTATTTAGATGTTCTTTGATTTCTCAAAGAATGTGTGTTGTCATTTTTTAGTTTTATCTGAATAGCTCTTCCACATATTTTGTCTGATGGATCTTAAAATAGTACATATATTTTTATTCTTTTGTAAATGGTATTTTTAAAATAGACGTTACTTTTAGAGCAGTTTTAGGTTTATGGAAAATTGAGCATATAGTACAAATAGTTCCCAGGTACTCCCTCTCTCCCAGGATCACAGTTTCCCCTTTTATTAACATTGTACATTAGTGTGGTATATTTGTTACAATTGATGAACCAATATTGACATATTATTATTAACACAAGTCCGTAGTTTACATTAGGGTTTACTCCCTGTATTACATAGTTGTATGGGTTTTGACAAATGCATAATGTCATGCATCCAACACACAGCATACAGTATAGATTCATTGCCTTAAAAATCCCTTGTGCCCCACCTATACATCCATCCCCGTCTATACCCAAACCACTGACAACCACTGATCATCTTTCTGACCCCATAATTTTGCTTTTTCCAGAATGGAATATAGTTGGAATCATATAGTAAGTGTTTTTTCAGACTGGCTTCTTTCATTGAGCAATATGCATTTAAGATTCTTCCATGTTTTTCGTGGCTTGGTAGCACATTTCTTTTTTTCACTCAATAATCCATTGTATGGTATACCCCAGTTTTTTATCCATTCACCTTTTGAAGGACATCTTGAATGTTTCCATTTCAGGCAATAATAAAGTCACTATAAGCAATTATTATTTTTTTGGTAAAAGACATGTTTTCAACTCATTTAGGTAAATATCTGGGATTGCAGTGGCTGAATTGTTTCTTAAGATTATGTTTAGTTTGTAAAAATATAATTCCATAACTGCCCCAAAGTATTTTCTAAATTGACTGTTCCATTCTGCATTCCCACCAGGAATGACTGACAGTTTCTGCTGTTCCACATCCTTGTCAGCACTTGGTATTTTATGGTTTTATGGATTTTAGCCATTCTAATAGGTATATAGTGGTATTTCATTGTTGCCATTTGCAGTTATCTAATGGCGTATAATGTTGGAAATCATTTCATATGCTTACTTGCCTTTTATATACCTTCTTTGGTAAGGTATCTGTTCAGTTATTTTGCCTATTTTTAATTGAATTGTTTGTTTTATTGTTGTTGAGCTTTAAGCATTCTATGAATATTTTGGATAGAAATCCTTTACCAGATATATGTTTTGAAAATATTTTCTTCCAGTCTGTGGCTTGTCTTTTTTGTTCTTTTAATAGTGTCTTTCACAGTACAGACGTTTTTAATTTTAATGAAGTCAAACATCATTTTTTTTTCATTCATGGATCATGATTTTGGTATTGTATCTAAAAATCTCATCACCAAACCCAAGGTCAGTTAGATTTTCTCCTATATTACGCACTAGAAATTTTATGGTTTTGTGCTTTACTTTTAGACCTAAGATGCATTTTGAATCAGTGTCTAGATTCATTGAATTGCATGCACATGCCTAATTGTCCCAGCATCTTTGTTGAAAAGACAATTTCTTTCTCCATTAAATTGCCTTTTTCCTTTGTCAAATATCATTTGATTATATTAGTGTGTCTGTTCCTGGGCCCTCCATTCTGGTCCATTGATTTATTTAACTAGTCTTTCACCAATACCATACTGTCTAAGTTAGTGGTGATTTATAGTAAGTCTTAGAGTCAAGTAGTCTCGTTCCCTGTGCTCTACTTGTTCAGTATTGTATGGGCTATTCTGAGTCTTTTGCTCTTTCATATAAGCTTTAAAATCAATTTGTTGATATCTACACAATAACTTACAGTGATTTTCACTGGGATTACATGAAATGTATGAATCAAGTTTATAAAAATTGAAATCTTTGCAATGTTGAGTCTTTCTATTTGTGCACAAGGAGTTATCTCCATTTACTTAGATCTTCTTTGATTTTGTTCATCAGTTTTCCATCATATTGTAAATGATTTTTTCTATTTCAATTTCAGATTAGTCATTGCTAGTATATAAAAAATAATTTGTTTTTGTAGATCAATATTGAAATTTGCAAACTTGCTAAACCCACTATTTTCTACATAGGCAATAATGCCATCTGCAAATACAGACACTGTTACTTCTTCGTTTCCAATCTGGATACTTTTTTACCCTCTTATCCAGGTAATTTAACTAAAATATGTCAGCTTCCTAGATGACAAATCACTATCTATGGTTTTTAAATAACTGTTTTCTATGAGTCATAGCTGGGGTTTGGAACTATGTATTCCACTATTAATCCTTCTCATATAGTTTACATCTGTGAGAAATTTGAGTTTAGTTTGTTTGGGTGGTTATAACAAAGTACCACAGACTTGTTGGCTTCAACAAGAGGAATTTATTTCCTCACAGTTTTGGAAGTAAGAAGTACGAAATCCAGGTATCAGCATGATCATGATTTCTTTGAAGTCTGTTGTGTTGTGGTGGTGGCTTGGTGCAATCCTTAACTCAATTGACGCTTCTATCACATGTCCACTATCTCTTCCTGTTTCTTACTATTGTGTCCACCTTTCCTCTGCTTATAAAGAACCCAGGCATCCTGGATTAATCCCAAGCCTGATTCAGTTTGGCCTTACCTAAATGAATAACATCTTCAAAAATAGGTTCCCATCCAAAGGACCCAGGATTAGGACTTGAACATGTCTTTGTGAGGGATATAATCCAATCACTGAGAATTAATAAGATTAGTCAATTTAAAAGCATCCCAAAATGTATATATTTAGGTAGCTAACTTCTTCAAAGTATGCCTAGTGAAAAAGCAAGACATTTCTTTACCAAATGTATCACCTTCATTGTGAAACTCTTTTGAAATCACCTTGTCATGACACACAGAAGAAAATCATGACACACAGAAGAAAATCTTGCTTTTGAAAAAATTGAATTAGTCATATGCACTATTCATCTACTTAAAAAATAAATCATATTATATTCCAGTAATGATGAAGATATACCAATGCAAAAAAATATTTTAGGGATATCTAAAATAAACATGTAAAAACAGATTGTATTCATAAAACTTATTTAGGGTTAATATTATTGTACCCACTGATAACAATTCTGAAGAATTACTTATTTAATTATGCTTGTGAAAAATTCTTACTACATTTTTATAGTATCATCAAAGTTAACAAAATAACTATTTCTATGAGATATTTACTTTAAGAAAACATAGATTAATAAATACTTACAAAGCTTTGGTTGACAAAAATAGCCTTTATATTAAGTAAGAAGAGATCCTTCTCTTGTTAATACAGTTAATTTTAAATAAATTTCAAATACTAAGGCTTCTTGTATTGGTTTAGATAGTGTATTTCTTATATACTTACTTATGTAAGTATTTTTTATATTTAAAATATTAAAAGATTTTGCAGAACTCATGACGTTTGTTCACTTAGATCTTGCTAAATACTATGGTTGTATGGATAAGCTTTTGTGAAATGAAATTGTTTAAATTAATTTATATGCATAGAATAAATTTTTCCCATGGATTCACATTTAGGTAAGAATGCAACCCACCTTCCACCTTTCATAAATGTTCAGTAGCCATTACTGCTTTCAATTTTTAGAGAAAGAAGAATGAAAATGATTTCTAGTCTTATATATAAGCATTGTCCATCATGTTTGCATTTAGAATGGTAAGAAAAATTCACCAGAGGAAAAATCCATGTCTGTCAGTCAGACTAAAATGGATACATTGGATTTCAAAGAGCAACAAAATGAAACAATTGCCCAGCTGATTGTAGGGCAAATCTGTGCAGCCTCTTAGAACATCTGCTCCAAGTTGTGAAGTGTTTGCTGATATGACGCTTGCCTTCTATTCCCAACCAGCATTTTGAGAAGTCCTGACCAATATAAAATTCAGTGTTCATAGCTGCATACAAATCACCAGAGAGAATAGTGTTATATTTTCAAGCAGCTGTTTTTTTTTTCCCCCTGCGCCTCTTAAAGTTAGCAAATAACACACATACACACCCACAGACAGACACACAGACACACATATCTATACATTTGCATGTATCTATGTATACATGTATATGTATTCATGTATAGTAATAATGATAATTACATTTGCTTAACAATCCATAACTTCCTGGATTCCTTTCTTTAAGTTAAAGAATAGAGAAATTAAAGAAAAATAAGGAGGAAAGAGTGAGAGCAACAGTACCATTGTCGCAGAATATTTCAGTGTGGTTGGTCTTTGCCAAAAGGGTCAAGAGTTATCCATTCTAATTAGGGCCCCCCTAACTCCACTAAAATCTTCTCGGACCTTTAAATTAGACTCTATGCATGTCCTTATTCTATCACCTAGAACAAAAAGTCATATTTGGGGAGGAGTTAAGAAATCATCTTCAAGATTTACATACCCTGATAATACATATCCTGATAAATAATATCTGCTTACAGTTGTTGTTTATATAGGAAATGTATATAGAGCAGTTTCTAAACCATAGTAAGAGGTGAATAAATGTTTCTTATCATTATCATCACCCTCATCATCATTATCAGAGGAGTAATTTGGTTAGCAAAAATGAATCTTAGACATCTACTTTGCTATAGAAATTATTTTTCAAAAAACCAAAACACTCTAAAAAGATTTGCAATAAAGTAATAGCTTCTTACTTAGTTGGATAATTCAAAGTGTCATTCCTGATTGATCTGAGACCATGATGGCCCTGACCATCAAGAACTCACTAGAATCATTAGTGAGTGCCCTAGAGAACTCTCTAAGATCCAGCCACCTTTCCTTTTGGACCTCAATTTATCAGTATCACTATTTCCATTGATGGTAAGATTAATCACTTTAACCAACAAGATAACTGTTGAAGTTACTTGATAGTCCAATAAAAACCTTATCTTCCAATTAAACAAAGGAAACCAAGTTTTACCCAATGAAGCATTTCTCACTTGGAGAGCAGAAATTATAAATCAGATGATCTTAGTAGGCCTGGGGAAAATGCAGCTATTTTATTTTATTTTATTTGTAATAGGATTTAATAATAAAAGATCTGATTCATTTTTAAAATATTTTTTTTTGTTTGTTTTATTTTGTCTTTTGGCTAAGGGAGAGGAAACATCATGCATTGCTAATGCATATCTTTAAGTTCTCAAATCACCAAATATATTATCACCCAACTGGATTCATTGCTAAATTTTCAATACATCATTCCATATTATAAAAACTACTGTTCCAATGTAAAGGGGAATATAATAAGTCCAATGAAAGAGATGTTTTCAGTTTTGTCAATTTATCATATAAATAGAGACACTGTTGAGAATTTGGGGAGGGAAATGATAAAATTTAATAAATGCAACCCCAAAATAAGTCTAGTCCAAGAGTGCCCCAGAAAATCTGAATTTAAGGTCATCCCATGAATGAATGTCCTGGGCCTCAACCCATTATATTAAATGTAAGTTTGTAAAGTGATTTATTTGGATAGAGGCAATGGCTATTACAGGGACCTCATGATTATATTAAGGGATTTTGCAAGCCCCAGTGTTACAGGGTGTGACTTCTAGGTTCTTGGCTACATCATGAGAAAGAATTCAAGGACATACCACAAATTAAGCAAGCATGTATGGAGTTCATTGTAAAGTGAAGGAAAAGTGAAAGTGCACACTCTACACTGAGCGATCTTTCTTACTAGTGAAGAGGAGGGCCTGGTGACTTGGGGACAGGGTTAAAGTAGGGATGAAACCGGAAGGTCTTCTTGCTTTGTGACTTTAAATTTGTAAGGTAGTGGTTAGGAACAATGTATCTGTCCCCAAAGATAGGGCGGAGCAGGATGTAATTATTTGTTCGCACCAGATGTTCTGTACAAGATGTTTAATGTTGCAAGAAGTTCCCTGCGTTTTGCACACAATAGCTTAGGCTTGCTGCCCACAATAGCTGGGGTCTGGCAGCCTGTAGTGCTTTTAGTTGCCTCTGAGTTATTGTGCTCACCGCCCCCCTTCTTCCCCTTTCCCATTTCCCTCCTGATCTGCCCCACTAGTACTGGCAATAATTTAGTGGGTAAAAAAAAACCTAAATCTAAAATAATTATCAGTAATCAACCCACTGTGACTGGCTGCTTTGCTGTGACAGGGCGTGATAAAATATTATGCTGAGGAATCAAGTTGTTTAATATTTTGGCAAGTTGTTCCCTCAACAGCAGCATATCCTCATCACCTTTTGTGAGAGCAAGTCCATGTCAGTGGGTCTAGGCTTTGCTCCATCTCTAACAACATTGTCACTGTGTTAATAAACTGACCTAACAGGAATGGGGGAGAAGAGGTGGAGTGAAGACAGACATTGGAGAACAGAGCTCAGTGACATTCCAGGGTGGAACATCTTGTGCATCTTATTACTGAGATACTACACTGCAATGAAGCCATGTTAATGAGAAACGATGTGCTACGCAAATATCTGATTTGGGGCCAATTCTGAGCAATCTGTCCACAGACCTTTTCACCAAATTTCCTTATCACCAATCCTCCTAGTCCTATTCCATGAGTCTTTTAACGTTGTGGTAAACATTTAACCCCTGCCGTTAATCAATGTACATCTGCACCATAGACCAACTCTAATTCCTGAGAAAGGAAACAGCATGTGCTTTTTGAAATGTAGTTATAAGATGACTTCCCTGCTTCACTTAATTTCTGGACCATTCCTGAAAGGGATATTATGCCACAGATACCCACTTTGGATTAGTGTCATATTAGATGTTACAGATGCAAATTGAAGGTTTTTTCCCAAAGAGAGCAAGTATTTTACTGGATACAGAAGCAATGGAGCACAATGGCCTTCTGGCCCAAAACTGCCTCCTGGATTTGCAGAAATTCTGGTATTTTATAACATCGGGATCCTAACGAGTAATTGGGGTGGAGTTTGCACAGGTTTTTTCCTTAATAAACATTACAGGGCTGAGGCAGGATAGGGGTGGGTACTGAAGGGGATGGGGGGTGAATTAGTTACAAGGTTACAACCATTATCAGAGATCAAGGCATCCAGGAGAAGGGGATATTAAAGGAAAGGTCATTTGCAAGTTGTTTTTCCATGTGTATATCAAACAGAGGAAGGTGGAGTTGGTCATCTTTTCAATAGAAATGCTTGTATACAAAGGTAAGATCCATCTGCAGTAATCATTACAATGGAAGGTTTATAGCTGGAAATGGCCACATACAAAGGGTGACGTTAGTCTAGTGAATTTCAGTAACTTTGGATATTAGCCTTTTTGGGCTAATTCAAAAAGCATCTATATAATATTTCAGTAATCATAATTATTTAATTCTTAACCCTTGGTTACAATACTATTGACAATGAGAACCCGGGTTCTCAGTCAAATTGCTGGGCTTTCTCCCTGAGAGTGAGGTCCTGCTCCCAGGCAGGAAGGAGATTGAGCCTTTCTTTGCTTTCAGCTGGTTCTGCCATCCACTGCTCCGCCTAGCCCCAGGTCAGCATTGGGGGATTGCTCTGTTCACATTTCCCGAGATCGACACTGCCTATTCACATTACTCGCTAAGTTGACATCTGATTGTCCCTAGCTACTCCAACTTTGCTGTCGGAACAGATGAAATAGCCTCAAAACTGCAAGCTTGCTCTGGGAAAGGTAAGAGAGAGGGGTTCTCAGATTTAGTTCTCACTTCTTATATCTGCATAAAGATCTTTGTGGGTTGAGAAAGCTACTGGGGATTGAAAAGGAGTGCGTGTGTGTGCTCTTGAGGTATGCCTCATAACAGTTTTGCTCCTTAAAGAAGCTTTGCATTTAAAGCTGTTCATTCCAGAGGTTATGCTTATGCATGCCTCTAAGGATCTCATAGACTCCAAAGTAGATACTACCCCAAATAACAGGGCTTCTGAGGGCTCTGGAGACATGCAGACACTATAGTCAGGGCAGATAACTCAGGAGTTTGGTGCCTTAACAATGGGCTGTACTTTGGAATTTATGCTCTCCAGGGTGACAGAGTTGAGCTCAGTTGTTATTTCCCTACACATAGCTCTTCTGTCCTTCTATTTGAACCCGTAATTAGGACTAGAGTTCGTATGCATATGTCCAAGAGACTTAAATTTTTAGGCTGTCCATGTGCCAGCAGGGCCCTGATTCTCAACAGAGTTGCAACACCTACTCGCCAGTTCATTGGTCTCACCCAGGACAACTAACAAGGAGGTGATGATGGACAGCCACCATACCAAGGAATCAAGAAAGTCTACAACTGGAAGCAAGAAAGTCCCATCCATTGGCACCATGGGATCACAGCCCCCTCTCAATGAGAGGTGGAGTGGACATCACCATCCTAGAATCCTCAGGATTGGGGAATGAACTATGGACTAGAGTAGACTCACTGGTGTTTTACTGTAGACTTATTGTGATTCAGGCAATTGAAGAAATTATATCATTGATGTGGAGGCAGTGGCCCTGGAGTTTCTGAGGGCAGGGAGACGGAAAAACAGGTGAAATACAGGGGCATTTTGGGGACTTAGGAATTGTTCTGAATGATATTGCAACGATAGATGCAGGCCATTATATATCTTGCCATAACTTACAGAATTGGGTGGTAGAGAGTGTAAACTACAATGTAAACTTTAATCCACACTTAGTGGCAATGCTCCAAAATGTGTTCATCACTTGCAATGAATATACCTCACTAATGAAGGAAGTTGTAATTATGGGAAAATGTGGGAGGTGTGGGAAGTGGGGCAAATGAGAACCCCCTATATTTTTTATTTGACATTTGTGTAATCTAAGAACCATTAAATTTTTTTTTAATTAAAAAATAATAAAGACTATTTTGCCCAATTTTAGTATAGCTGCCTCAGCTTTCTTTTGGTAGTTTGCATGGTACAGCCTTTTATTTTCAACCTTTGTTTCCATAGGTCTAAGGTGATTCTCTTGTAGACAGCATATAGATGGTTCATATTTTAAAAATTCATTCTGCCTGTGCCTGCATCTCTTGATTTGATAGTTTAATCCGTTAACATTCAATGTTACTACTGAAAAGGCAGTACGTATTTCAACTGTTTTATTCTTCAGCTTTCATAGTCATATTTTATTTTTCACTCTCTTTTTATCCTTTTACTTACCTTTATTGATAATCTTCATTTCTCTGCTCTCCTCTAAGCCTCTCTATCTCTTATCTTTTCCTTTTAGCCTGCAGAAATTCCTTTCATATTTCTTGTAGGGCATGTCCATTGTTAGCGAATTATCTTGGATTCTATTTTTCTGTGAATATCTTAAACACTCCATCATTTTTGAAGGACAGTTTTGCTGGATAGAGAATTCTTGACTGGCAGTTATTCTCTTTCAGTATCTTAAATATATCATACCATGCTTTCTTACCTCTATGGTTTCTGATGAGAAATTGGCACTTGGTCTTACTGGACAACCCTTGTATATGATGAGTCACTTTTCTCTTGCTGTTTTCAGAAATCTGTCTTTATCTTTGACATTTGACAATCTTATTAGTATTCACCTTGGAGTAGGTCTATTAGGATTTCTTCAGTTTGGAGTATTTTGTGCTTCTTGGACATCGATATCTATGTCTTTCATAAAGGTTGGGAAGTTTTTACCCATTATTTCCTCAGATATTCTTTTTGCCCCTTTTCCATTCTCTTCTCCTAGGATATCCATGATGTGTAAGGTTGTGTACTTTGTCTTTGCATTCAATTCCCTGAGACCCTGCTCAATTTTTTCCATTGTTTTCTCTATCTGTTCAGACTGTACAATTTTGGATGTTCTGTCTTCTAGCTCACTCATCCTTTATTCTGCCTTTTCAAATCTTCTTTCATATACTTCTAGTCTATTTTTAATATTCTCTTTTGTACTTTTCATTCCTGTAAAATTCTTTTTTTTTTCATGCTTTCAAATTCTTCTTTATGCTCACCCAGTGTCATCTTTATATCCTTTATCTCTTTAGCGATATCCTTGAATATATTTAGATGATTTGTTCGAACATCTTTGCTTATTTTTTCCAAATACTGTATCTCCTCCAACTTTATAATTTGCTCCTTTGACTGGTCTGTATCTTTCTGTTCCTTAGTATGACTTGTAAATTTTGCTGATGTCTTGGAATCTGATTATCTTGATGAGTTTACTCTGAAAGTCAGACTCTCTCTCTTGTCTAGAATCTTGTTATTGATTGGCTTTGTGTTAATGCTCTTGTTTGACACTTGGTTTGTCAGTATTACCCAACCAAAACAGAACCAGAGACCCACAAAGTGGTCACACACCAATTTCAAAGGGCGCTGAACAAGGTGAGGAAAGATGCCAAAAAGCCATTAATTCCACTCTCCAGGAGTGCACTTTCCTGGACAGCTTAGCAGATGACATTTTTGACCAAAAACATTCTTGACATCATCCCAAATGTGCACTTTCTGGGCACTCTTTCTTAGAAGATGGCACTCTTCTGCAGCCTGTTCCCAACAGCCCTCATAAGGCAGAGTTGTTGTGTTTTTTTTTTTTCCAGCTCTCTGCTGGCTTCCCCTGAAGCCAGTTGCATCAATGGCCAGAAGTACCTGGCCATATGAGGTTGAAACTGTGGGACCCAGTAAACTAAATTTGCCAGCCAATAGCTGGAACAGTGATGGGCCTGGTTGTGGAAACATGAATTTCCACACCCTCTCAGTCCACAGCCATTTGCCCAGGAGTCAGGAACTATATATTTTATGCATGATTTTTCTGTAAAGCTACAACTTCTCTAATTAAAAGACAAAGAAATAAGAAATAATTCTGAAGGTAGAGAGACAACTAATAATGATCGTCTACAACAGGAAAATGTCAACCTTGCATCCTGCTTCTCTGTTGCTACATTTAATGGCAGAAAACAGTGACAGAATGAGATGATTATGTTAGAAATTTTGTAGTGAACAAACTGCAGGTCAAGGAAAACAGTAGCAGAAAGCTTGTTTTAACATGTAAGAATACTTTTCCACAAATGCTTCCTTTACAAAGTATTAAATGTTGATCTTCAGCCAAGCGAGAAATTAATCGAGTAACTTTGTCAAAAAGGCTAGTGTTGAAAATTAAGGCAGTAACTAAGAATAACACCAGAATAAATGTGATAAGCCACAAAAATATTAATGATATAAAACCTGCATTTGTGGAAATGATATAAAAAATATGTATATGGGATTTATATGTGAAAAACTACAAAACAGTTATGAAAAATTCAAAAAAGATCCCAATAAATTTAGAGATATTTCATGTACATGGATTGGCAGACTTAAGATTGATAAAATATCAATTTTTTTGAGCTCATTCTATTCAACACAATCTTATTCTTATTCAACACAATCCAAATTAAACTCCCAGAAATCTAATTTTTTATCTATTGGCAAAGTGTTCTAAAATTTATATGGAAAGATGAAAACATAGAACAACTGACACAATCCTGAAGAAGAAGAAGCATGCTGGAGAACTCACACCCCCTGATTTAAATACTTACTACAAGTCCATAGTAAAATTAACTCAAATGTATGATAGACCGAAATATAAAATACATAAACATAAACTTTTTGACTAAAAAGAGGGAAAATCTGTGTGATGATGAGTTTTTTAAATTAAAAAAAAAGCATAGTCTATGAAAGAACAAAAAATGATAAGTTGGATATTATTAAAATTACAAAACCTCTGGTCTGCAAAACATCTTGTTAAAATAATTAAAAGTCAGGGCAAAGATTAGGAGAAATGTTTGTAAAACACATATCTGATAGAGGACTTGTATTCAATATATTCAAAGAACATTTACACTCAACAATGAGAAAACATTAAAAATAGACAAAATATCTAAAAAAGCAAAATATACAAACATTAAAAATAGACAAAATATCTAAAAAAGCAAAATATACAAATACATTGCAAGTAAGCATGTGAAAAGATGTACAGTATCATTTGTTATTAGGGAATTGTAAATTAAAACAACAAAGAGATACCACTACATACCTAATAGAATAGCTAAAATAAAAATATAAAAAAATAAACTGATGGTACCAACTGTTGATGGGAATATAGAACAAGAGGAACTCTCATTCATTACTTATGGTAAAGCCAAAAAGTAAATCACTCTGGAAGATGCGTTGGTAGTTTTATACAGCTGTATACATAGTATTAACACACAATTAATTTTTTGTAAAGCTTATGTCTACACAAAAAAATAGTGTGCAAATGTTTGTAGTGGCTTTATTCATGATCTCTCCAAACTGGAAGCAACTGTGATCCTCTTCAATAGAAGAAGAATGGATAAAAACTGTTATATCCATATAATGGAAGATTATTCAATGATAAAATTACATGAGCTATCAGCCACAAGAAGATATAGGTGAATCCAAAATGAATATTATTTATTGAAGAAAGATATTTAAATAAGGTTACATACTCTATGAGTCGATTATATAACATTCTGAAAAAGACAAAACTGTAAAGATGGTGAGCAAATCAGTCAGGTGAAGGGTTGAATAAGTGAAGCACAGGGGATTTTTAGGGTGGTGAAATTATTCTATATAATACTATAAGATGTATATACTGTAAGGTGAATAATACTGTAAGGTGCATATAAGATATTAGGCATTTGTCAAAACCCATAGAACTTTACAGCACAAAGAATGAACTTCAATGCATGCAATTTTAAAATAAAAATCATTAAGAATGTTGGATGATCATAGTATAGAATGAAGAATGTGACAAAAATCTTCTAAACGTATTATAGGGATTGGAAATAACCTCACAGAAGGGAATGGAGAAAATATTGTTGACCTAATTAGCTTAGGAAATGAACTGTAAGACTATAGTAAAAAGAACTGTGCATAAACACTGCACAGTAGTTGATAAGTTGCTTCCCTTGTGGGTACAAGTTAACAAATCGACTTCTGACTACTAAATATACATATAAGAATTGAACAATTAAATAACTGGATGGTCAGTAATAGAAGCCAGGTTTCTCACTATTGGAATGGGAATTTAGAGATAAACGAGGGAAGGAAACTAGAATGATTCATGTCATAATGGATTAGAGTTGGATACATCAATATGAACTCATGCTTAGCTTTCTATACAGACAAATGAAATCATATAGAAATATTTATAGATATACGTTTCCAAACAGCATTAAATCTCTTCTGTCAGCTAAGACGACCTAGAAGCAGCAACACCCAAGTATTAATAAGCACACATAGTATCCAGATCTTGAACTTTTTGGGCTATTTCGAGAAATGATTGATTCTAAGCCTGGGGTAATATGAACCTAGAGCATCTCGTAGAAACTACAAAAGTTCTCAAAAAAAAAAGGCCTTGTGGCAGTTTGATATTGTTTATGAATTCCAAAGATACATATTGGATTATGTTTGCAAACTGGTTTGTCCCTCAGGACATATTAGATTGCATTGGATTCAGAGATTTCACTTTTCTTTAATTAAATAATTAAAGAAAGCTTTGCTTGGACCACATCAGTAGGACGTTGAGTTCCCACCTCATTGGTGGGTGGAGACAGAAAAACCACATGTCAGAAAAGGGAGGTGAGAGTTTTCGATGCTGGAGCCTGGGAACTAAGGACACAGAGGAGCAGAGAAAAGGCTCGATTATACATGGCAGAGGCCCTGGGAAGAGAGACTAGTCATTTGCCTGATTGTCTACAGCTGGCCTTGTGAGCCTGGAGAGACGTGAGCCCTGGGAAGAGAGGAACCCAGAAAACTGAACCCTTACAGAGGTCAGCAGCCGTCTTGCTCCAACACATGGCAACAGTCTTTGGTGAGAGAAGTAACTTACACTTTATGGCCTGGTAATTGTAAGCTTCTATTCCAAATAAATAGCCTTTATAAAAGCTAACAGATGTCTGGTATTTTGCATCAACACCCCTTTGGCTGACTACTACAGGCTTCATGATGGGAATATGACAAAGAGAACAGGTCCCAACTGAAAGTACTCCCAAACACCAAAGCTAGAGAAATGTAATCAGAAAAAAAATAAGGAAGTATTGGATCATGCCTCTGTTTCCTAGGGTTGTTGTAATAATGTAGCACAAACTGGATGGCTTAAAACTAGTTATGGAGGCTAGAAGTCAAAAATCAAGGTATCAGAAGAACTTTGCTCCCTCTGAAGTCTGTAGGGAAGAATCTTTCCCATGACTCTCCTGGTTTTTCACAGTGGCCAGAAATCCTTGGCATTCTTTGGCTTGTAAAATAACTCAGTCTCTGACTGCATTGCTACATGGCTGTCTTTCTTTTCTGTGTATGAGTACCCTCTCTCCTTCTTATAAGCACACCAATCATATTGGATTAAGGGCCCAGCCTACTCCAGGAATGATACACTTTCCTAATTCTATGTGTAACAATTTTATTTCCAAATAAGGACGCAGTCTGAGGGATTAGGACTGCAACATATATTTTCAGAGGAAAAAATTCAACTCCTAACAGATTATAATACAAAGTATGAAACAAATATCCATGAGTCCATACTGATATAATGAATGAATAAACAAATACATTGGTGAGAATAATCAAATCTCCCCTAAAAAGACAAATTCCAAATAATTTAAGTAAATAATTCACCCTTAGGGAGGTGGGGCATGACTCCTTAAGTTTGTACTGGGCATACTGGCTTTCTTCCAGGGAGTATAGTATGAGAAGTGAAGGGGACAAAAGAGGATCTTTAAAGTGGGGAAACATAGCAAAGATTCCCTCAGCCAAGTGATTAAAGTTAACAACAAAGGCATTGAGTTATATTGATAAAATGTATCCTAGATATGGTGGCATGAGAATGACACTTTGTCTGTGGTCCTCCTCCCAAAAGCTCATGACTCCTGTCTACCCATGAGAAAACACCAGACAATTTCCAATTGAGGAAAATCCTATAAAATACCAGAAATTGTTAACATTTACAAGGTCATCAAAACAAGGAAAGTCTGAGAAACTTTTACAACCAAAAGGAACCTAAGGAGAATTAACAACTAAATATAATGTGTTGGGAAATGGATGTGTCTCAAGTGATTGGGCTCCCATCTACCATATGGGGGGCTCTGTGTTTGCTTCCAGGGGCCTCCTGATGAAGGCAATCTGGCCTGCACTGCAGAGAGCTGATGGCCCGAGCCCCAGAAAGCTGTCACAGCAACATGATGCAACAAAGCGAGACACAGAGGAGAGGCAGTGAGAGATGCAGCAGATCAGGGAGATGGGGTGGCTCGGGTGATTGAGTGCCTCTCTCCTACACCAGAGGTCCTGGGATCGGTTCCTGGTACCTCCTAAAGAGAAAACAGCAGACACGGAAACACACGGCAAATGGACACAGAGAGCAAGAAAGCGAGAATAAAAATAACCACCACCAACGGGGGGTGGGGGGGGGAATGAATAAAT
>JAQZBX010012278.1:20232-41550 GCA_029593785.1 Cabassous unicinctus | reverse complement strand
CAACAGGCAAAAACAATGGGCAAGACAAAGAGCAAAAAAACCAAATGAGCAGGAAGCAGATGTGGCTCAAGCAGTTGAGCACCTGCCTCCCACATGAGAGGTCCCGAGTTTGGTTCCTGGTGCCTCCTAAAGAATAAACCAAAACAATCAGACAATGAGCAGACAACAAGCAAAAACAAAAACAAAACAACACAAAAACAACAAGCAGACAATGAGCCCAAACAACAAGCAAAAACAACGAGCAAATAGACAAGGAAGCCATCTCGGTGGGGCAGGGGAAGACAGGAGTGAGAAGCAAGATAATATTTTTCTATATAAATTTGGTAAGAATTCAAGACAGAGGGAAAGGAAGAAGAGAATTAAAGATAATTTATGAAAAAAGATGTTTTTAAAACTGAACAATGAATAATGAAAGAAAAATATGGAATTGCAATGTATGCCTAAGCTACCTTATCACTGATCTGAGAAATAATTTTAAAAAAAGGACTTGGAGTAAATGTGGGATCCAATAGCTTCCCCAAAGGACCACGAGGCAGCAGTGTTGTCGTGAAACATCTTTGTGGCTAAAGCTGCTTAGTCAAGCCTAAGTTTTGTAGGGGGTGTGAAGTGCAAAATATGTATGGGATAGTAAATATATCTATTAATTGATTGTCGTAACTTGGAAAATACCTTACCAATGATTGTTGCCTCTTGATAAGTTAACCTTAAATTTTCAAGTTTCTTTATGTTTTTTCTTTTACCTCAACAAATTACATTATTTAGGGACAGGGGATATTGTATCTTTCCACAGCTCCTGCAGTTGAATTTCTCATATTGGGAAAAATGACAGAGGTCATTCATTCAGAGGGCAAGTACTAACCCTTGTCTTGGGAGAACCACTTTCCTGATCAGGATATTTCCTCACCAGGTAAGCTTCCTTTAGCGTCTCAAGGAGTGCTCTAAACACTATATTCACCTAATTAATACTATTGACCGAATGTCATCCCTGCATTCTGAATATTTATTTTTATATAAACACAGTGATTTTGTAGTTTAATCCTGATAATATCTGTTGTGTCATTCCATCAGCTGAGGACAGGGGCTTTTGTTGCTCTGTTTTGTATTTGGCTTTTACATGCCTGAGAAAGGAGCAACATTGAATGGAGGAAACCCAGGAAAAGATTCAGGCAGAATGTAAACACTGTGGAGAAGTGAAGTGTTTAGCTTTGCATTAGGTAAGCAGAATTTCAGCAAGTCAAGATCAGCAAATTTGTGTGATGTTCTGGTAAGCCACTTCCCTTCTGCAGCCCACTCATTAATTTTCGGAAGCCTGACAGAGTAGCTAAAAGGATGATCAATTTCAAGTGTCACTCCTGGTATGTTTTTAGCCTTCAGTAAGAGGAGTTCCTGACAAGTAACCCTGTTAGTGCCCTCAAAATGTCTCCTAGTCTTAAATATTGAGAATAAGCTGAAATAATGAAACTAACTTCTTTCTGTCATTGGAATGGTTGGTTAAGAAGATGGTGGGATTAGTGTCTATTACCTAAAAGTACCCTTAGACACTCAAGCCAGCAAAACCTTGAGAGAAGCAAACACATTTCAGGATAGCTTATTTTCCTTAATGGGTTGGTGTGGAACAAATGGGATATATCATTTTCGAAGTGGATGGTGTAACATAGTTACCTAGCAGATGAGGTCTTGGCTCCCTCCACTTCCTACTTCCATTTGTACTCTGATGTATTGCTTTCATCTGGGGGTAAATAACTAACCCCTGAGCTGCCTCTGAGGGAGTTGGAGGTGGCACTGTAGGTCTCTCTTCCAGTTGTACAAAGTGTCTTTCCTTCTTTTTTGCTTCTCCACTCTTTCTCCTGCTCACTAACCCCTTTTTTCCTTCCTTCCTGGATGTTGCCTTTTTTCTCCCTCTTCCTTTCAATAACACCTTCCACCCTTAAACTTTTAGGCCAAATCATAGGCTATGTTTAGCCATTTTAGTGTCTAGTAGCACTAAAACATTTTCTGATCCTGTTCTCAATTCTTTTTATATTCGAATATTTGGTGAACTCTTGGTCTCAATTCTTTTTATATCCTAATATTTGAATAACTTATTTTATTCCCAGTATGCTTGATGGGAAAGGGGGAGAAAATTATTGTTGAACCCAGGTACAGAAACTTTACTGCAAAGATGTGGGAAATTCAAATATATAGCCTTAAGGTTGGACAAACACTGCAGACAAGTGGTGGCAAATGTAAATACCTGCCCACAGTGGCTGGCAGTTAAAGTTAATTAAACGGCACAGGGCAAGTGAGGACTGAGAAGAACTGGAAAGCATCTGCCCATGGAAAGGCGCAGCTGCTGTTCAACTCCATTGCTTCTGTACTCCAGGAATGTGAGATCCATATGAATTTGCTTGATTTGATGCCAACTAATTAAAAAAATAAAAATTACTTCCCCGGCAAAGAAATAAAGAAAGGAAGGAGGAGAGAGGATAGCGGAGGAGAGAGAGGAGGAGAGGAGAAGGAAGAGGAAGAGAGAGGAGGGTAGCGGAGGGCTGCTGGCAGGTCAAGAGTACGGTAGACAGCTTGTTCGTGACTTCTGCCTAAATACTATAAAAATCTGGAGATGGAGAACTGAAATTTGGTTATACCTGAGAATCTTAATGTTATCACAGTGTTTCTGACAGAAGTTTGTGCACGAACACTTTTCTAGTTGAATGTTTTATCCACTCCGTTAAAACTCTGTAACTGATCAGGACATGAATTTCTACATTAAGACTAGAAACAATAAACTGACTATCAAACAACATCACCTTATGCTGAAATACATCATTTTGCGCTATTAATTTATAAAGTTAATTGGGTTGAAATCCGGCTAAACACAAACCAGAGTTACATTCTAATTGTTCCTGTACTTTAGAATATATCAAAGGCCACGAGATGATATTTTTATAGTGACAATTCTTCACAAGCCATGCAGGTCCTAAATAGAAGCCTTTAATGAAATGGTAGTTTTCAAATGAGTTAACTGTACCAGGGACACTTTATGGAAGGGGCTCAGAGTTCATTAGAAGCAAAAGAATTTGCAAAGGACATTTTAAATCATAGCCTAAATTCCATATATACAACTATCTAATGGTCTCATAATGTGGTTTTCCATTTTGTTTTCTGGAATGGGGGCTGAAAAATATATTTTACAAACTAAGTTGGTTGCAATTCTTTGAACCAGTTAAGAATTGTTTTCTTTGTCCTAACAGAGCTGTCAGACTGTTTATAATCACCTTGGCTTTGATGTCTGTCAAGAACAGACATGTTAAAAAAAGGTTGGAAGACCTCTTTTGACATGGTGCTAACCCTGTAGATGCAAAGTGACTGACTTAACCAAGTGTAAGAGAATGTACAGATGATGTGACATGGCGTAGAGGACACAGTCTTTCTGTCTGAACCCTGACTGATGCTTGAGTGCTAAAGAACTGTCTACACTTCCATTCAGATGTATTTCTCAGATATTTGCCTTCAAGGAGGGCCTCAGATCTCAGGAACTATTTCTTTCATAAGCTGAGCTCAAAGAACCTCAAGCAGATCTGTTAGTCATTTCAGTTTTCCTCTTCAGTGAGTTTCCTCCAGCTTTAATGCAGTGCCTTGAAAATATGCAGCTGACTGAGTTTCCTTGGGGATCTGAGTGCATCCATGCCCCTCAATTCCTCACAGTCCCGTCAGGAAGCATCAGCCACAGCTTAATCCTTAATACTGAGGATTATCAGAAGGGTAATCCTCACCCATTGTGGGCTCACAGTAAATATTAAATAACACCCAGGAGGGGTGCTGAGTCCCTAAACAGGACTCTCAAGGCCTGCAAGTGTCAGGGGCTGTCCTCTGGGCAGCCGCTAGCCTGTCACTGCGTAAATAGGGAATAATGCTCTCTCCCTCTTCAGTAGTCAAGCTGTGCAAAGAATCTCCATTTTCCCAGGCTCACCGCTGCTGCAGGCCATGAGCAGATGCCTCTCAGGGTTGGCAACTTTTACCTTCTTGGGTTCTGTCAGTCATGCATTCCCACCCACCGACTTTTCCTTCATGTCTCTTTACTAGGTGCCCATTTACAGTGCACACAGTGTCTCATTATCGGCTCCCATGCTTTGTCCTTTGCTAGCCTTGGGTCAGGCTACAGCCTGTCAGCAACTTGTCAGCCTCGGTTCAAAACCAGCCCTCTAGCTCATTGTTTTCCACACACATCTGCTCTCTGTCTGGCACGGGATGGGGCCTCCGTGCCAGGCTCAGGGCGTCATTGTGTTGCACAAAGAAGACAGGGTTAGGAGAAGCGATGAACTCAGTCACTGTCACAGATTATGTCTCTAGCAGGCAATTTTCACCTAGACTATCATTTGACTTCTAGTGTTTCCCTACTCCCCTCCTACTTTACTTATCGTTTATTTACATGTCCACAATGAATAACTGTGATAGGAGAGGGGATTTTAACTTGAGCAACTTTAGGACTTGAAAGCCAAAGGTCAGAGGCAATATCAATGGAAAGGAAGGGGAGAAAAAAAATGATTGCAATTAAATTGCCACCAATACACCTCTGTGGGGAAGATGATAAAGAAACAATGTGCACAGAGGAAACACCCATAAAGCTCCTTTAAGGTTTTGCACAAAAGGAGAAATCATCTATTCTCTTTTAGATATTGGCTTATTGCTTCTGAAGGAGGCTGGTCTTGTCATAAACTACACTTTTTCCTATTTGATTGCTTCGTATATCTCGCTCTCATTTCTTCCCTCCTTACCAGGCTTAGAAACCTACATGTTACCTTAATTATGCTGAATTCAGTAAAACCACGTTTCTTTGACAGCAGAGAAGCCATTCAGCCCTAATATGTGTATAATGTGTGTATTATTCATCTCCGAACTTGTATAAACGTGAGTGAGGGGTTTGAATACACATACACCCAACTCCGTAACAATCTCTTTGTCCTATCTTTGCTTAAATATGTAATATCTTATGTAAATTAAGCTCTTAATTAATTTTTACAATCTCGGTAGCCTTCTGCAGTTCTTTTACTCATGGCCATTGTGTACAGAGTTAGCATAATATTAAACATTTCCTAACAACTTTTTTCCCCTAACCTGCTAATCTTTTTCTAATCTGCGGCACTTTAAAAATATTTTTTCCCTCTTTCTTTTGAAATCTTTCATTTCCTTAAACTTGGATTTTTTATTAATAGGTGGAGTAATAACATCAATAAGATAAACCAAAAGAAATGTATCAAGCTTTAATTCCTCATATTCTATCATTTGACAGCTCTTTGCAAGGTGCCTGAGAATGCATGGCCTGAGAATTTGTCTGGGTTGTACTTTTTCAATAATTGAAGTAATAATTCATGTGTGAACACAGATTACAAAGTTCTGTAATAGTTCATTTGTTCAAATTTTTATCCCTGCCTGCTTTATTTATTTTTGGACTGCTTTTTATAAAGGTGTGTTTGGAAGCTGTATCAGAATTTAACTTTCCCTCTTCCAGAGGACAAGGAAAGACTAAAAGATGATAACCTAAAGGGGTCTTTTCGTATCTTCCCATCAAGCAGGGTACTTCACCCTTTTTCGGTTTTATGATTCACACAGAGAGTAAAGATACAATTTCACCCCTATTATCTCAATTGAGTACGTATACCAGCAGATGTATGCTTTACACACTGAGAGGAATTCCTCCTCTGGGTCCAGAGAACTTTTAATAAATGTTCCTGATAGTAGAATTTCTATTATGTTTTAGTCTGGAATTGCAGGCCTTCCTCTGGACTCTGCTTATTTATATTGCGTGGAACCAAAGAAGGTCTCCTGGAGTCAAAAGCCGTGTCTTTCTTTTGCTTTCTTATGAGTAAATTATAGAGTTTCTTGTTACAGATTGTGTACTTGGCACTGTCTTTACAAGCCCAATAGACCTTTCCACTTAGTTACAGGATGTGTTTCTGAAAACAAATTAAATCCTTTCCACTAAGAGCAGAGAGATCTTTTTTTTGTTTTCCAGCCAGAAACCATCTATTTGGCTTATGTTATTCACAGAATTCCCCATATATAGCATAACTTTCTTACTGTGCAACTTCTGAAATTCTCTTCACACCAGTGGGTATAATCAGGAAATGGGTAGTACCATTAACTAGCTCTACACTATGTTGGGATCAGCCAAAAGCTTTAGAAACTAGAAGCCTTTGGAAACGACTCACATTCCACTATTTTAATTTAACAGTTTAACATGCCCTGACCCCATTTCCAAAATTTGATACTTTCCCTACTCCATGGACTTCAAATATTATGTCATAAACACATTGAATTCTCACAATAGATTAGAAATTCTATATAAATGTATACACGGTTTGCTGGAAAAATAGGTTTGTTAAAGCACCCAGAAGGTGCGGTTCAAGCAAAAGCAAATCAGAGGCAGAAACCTGATAAGGTCATGCCCTTGAATTCTATTGGGCACCCCAGAAGCAGACCCTGAGACTGGGAATCATGGGCGGAGTGATTTGTTGAAGAAATGTTCCCTAGAGAAAAAAAGGTGCAAGGGAAACAATAGTGCTATTCTAAGCTGAGTCCCCGAGGTCAGCTCTGGTCTGATCCCACAGGGCTGCACTGAAGTGTAAGGCTCATGGTCTCTGGTTCCATCAGTCCTTGGGTAAGGAGCAGAGGAGAATGGAGCAAAGCGGCTGCAGTTGCTCAGAGGGCTGGCTTCCATAGAAAAGTCACAGGTGTCATCTGCTGAAGCTTAAGCCACACTATAGCCAGAAGGGAGATCTACAGAAACAGCAGGGCTTCTGGCAGAGCATCGGTTCCGCTATTTGATGTAACTCCTGTGAAAGTTTGTTTTGACTTCTGAGTATCACCTTGATGATTCCTCCCAGCATGTTTTTTCCTTAAGTTAAGACGGCTAGGATAGTGGTCCATTCACAGGAAGCCTGAATACTAACTTGGAGCAGGATCCAACCCCTCTGCAAGAGTTGATTGATTGTGCACATCTCTTCCTAACTCCCGGTTCAGTTTTTCTGGGGTACATACAGCTTCAAACCTCCACACTGCACAAACCAGGGAGCCAGAGAGGAGATTCTGCCAACTCATAGGTTAGCAACTTATACACTCAAGAAATGGAGGAAAAACCTCTAGATATTCTTGTGGTTCCACTAGGACTACTACGATGTTCTCCTGATTCAAAAATTTTCAATATGTAATAAATATTTATCATCAGACTCCCATAGAGGTGAAATCCAGTGGGTTCTGAAAGGGGGACCCCAGTGGTGATCTGGGTAGCCAAGATTTAGAGTTAGAGTTAGCTTCAGTAGTTGACCAATAATCCTCAGTGCCACAGGTCCCTTTTGAAGGTGAGGGGGAAGATACATAAAAAATGTGGTGGTGTTGTAAAGTTCTCCACAAGGACTCCCTGATTCCCTTCCCGTTAAGGAACTCTAGGTCTATGAGGTATTGTAATTTTCTATACTTGTGGTTCAGGTTAGGTCTCTATTCATGTTTTAGTTTGTTAAAAGCTGCCAATGCAAAAATACCAGAAATGGGTTGGCTTTTATAATGGGAATTTCTAACAGTTCCTAGGCTGTGAAAAATGTCCAAATCAAGGCACCATAAAAGATGCTGTCTCACCAAAAGTTGGCTGCTTAGCAGATCCTGGTAGGGCAAAATGGCAGCTGGTCGCTGCCTTCTCCTCAGGCTCACTTTCTCCCCAAGCTTAGCTATGAGCCATCAGGCATATGGCTTGTCTCTCCTCGGGCCTTGTCTCTTCAACTTTGGTCTGCTCAGCTGATTCTAGCCTCCGGCCTCTCACTCAGCCTCTTGGGGTTTCTTTGTAGGTTCACCTTCTCCCTGAGCTCAGCTGTGGACAATCTGGAGTCCTCTCTCTCACATGGTAAGGTAAAAATGGCAGCTTGCTTTCTCTGTGTTCCATTTATATAAGACTCCAGTAAAAGGACTGTGGGTCCTGCAATCAATCAAAGGCCCTTAACCAAAATGATCTAATCAAAGAGTCTCTTGACTGGGTCTAATCAAAAGGTCCCACATACAGTAGGTTCACTGCAAAGGAATGGGTTAGCTTAAGAACATAATTTTCTGGGGTCCACAAAAGACTCAAACCAGGGCATTTCACCAGCCTGAAGACTTACTAGTTATACAATTTAAGTTGTTCTTTGGTGATCTGCTCATATATTTAGGCATGATCTGCTCATATGTTTAGGCACTAGGGATCTCATGGCCAACTGTCTACTGCCAAAGATCCCTGCCAGGGACCACTCCACTTTCCACGGAATCCCTGCTTCTTGTTAGTGTAGGCATATCCTTCTTGTGTCCAGCAGTTCAGTGGTATCCCTGGGCCTCTGTCACCTCAGAATCATCCCATCTCCATGGAAGTCAGGGAGTCCATTTCACTGCAGTGTCTCCCACCAGGCTTCTTGTAGAAGACAAGGATATTTAAGGTATTTCAGAGACTCTAGCATCTCTTCACCAGTGTGTTTTTCAAAGTCTCAGTGAATGAAGTGTCAGATCCTTTTAGAGGACACAGAGGACAGATGGATGGTAGATGGGTCGCCGATGATTAATCCATTTCAATGTTACTATGTCTTGAGTACTTTAGATATCTTCCTCTTCATTATACCCGAAGGTGTTTCTGGTATCTCATCTTCTTTTAGTGTTATCCACTGTTGCATCTAAGCTTCAGGAAAACCACCCAAACAAACAATTAAAACCACTTGTAGCTGATTGAATTAGTCTATCAAATCCAGAATCTCTGGTGAGTATACTCATGCTGAGCACACTTGTTGAGCACCTTCAGAATTCATTACCATGCAGAGTCCCCAGATTTTTATAATATAAAATTGCAGAGTTCTGAAATTATTTTGGTGTGCCAGCCTTCTTCTTTAGTGTTTGTCAGTGATATTCAGTAAACTGACTCTAGTTACAAACCATGGCCCTGTCCTTGGCTGTATCTTACTCTATATGTGATTTCCCAACTCCCAATCTTTATTGTTAATGATACCTTCACTGCATTTAGCCCGTTAGGTAAGAAAAATAATCCCAGATTGCCCCCATGGTCTGGAGTCTCTAAACCATTTGAGTAGCCATTTCTGTACCAGCCAGGTACCTCAGCAATCAACCCCAGCTAACTTAAGCAGCAAAGGAATTTATTAGAAGGATAACAGATAGCTTGCAAAATTACCAGGAGGGCTGAAGCACCAGGTTCAGGAAATGCGCCAGCATGGGCAAGCTCATGTCAAAGCCACAGCCACAGTCTGTGTAAGACATTGCTTCTGCTACCTTTGAAAACTCCTTCTTCTTGGTTCTCTGCAGTCTCTTACAGGTATTGTTAATAATTTCAGACTTTTCTCTGACTCTTTGGGTCACTTCTTCAGTAGTCAAAATTCCAGGTGTAAGTATCTGATTGGTTGAGCCTAAGTTGCAGGTCCACACCCTGGTTGTTAGGTAATGGGAGAGAGAATATGCCCCACAGTTTTCCACGGTGAGAGGTAGGTTCTTACATCCTTCAACTCTTGGGATTTCCCCTCAATCAGAAGGATGTTCAGGCATTTTATAGCTAAAACCCCAACTATTTACTATAAAAACATTCATATTTTCCTCTTCAATTTTCTTGCTGTTTTAAATGACACTCTGAAAAATAGCAAGATTTTCAGTTATTCCCTAAGATAGATTCTCAAAAGTAAAGTTTTGGGGACAAAGGTTTTGTATAAAAAATTTTAGGATGTGTGATACATACCTTCAAATTGCTTTTCAAAATTTTGGTACCAATTTATTCTCCTGCTTCCAATGTTTGAGTGGTCTTATTTCAGTGTCCTTACTCACACTGGCCTGACTTAAGACATTTCCTTTTCTGTCAACAGTCTACAATTCTTTTTAAAAAACATCAATTTTTAATATTTTAATGAAACTTAGAGGTTTTTCCCATTACTTTCTTGATTTCTTTGCTTTGTTCACAAGCCCTTCAAGAATGCATATGGTGAGAAGGACACAATATTACTCCTACCCAAAATAAATAACCTTAATCTGATCATGAAAGAACATCAAACTCAACTTGGTTTTCTAAAAAATAGCCAGTACTCTTCAAAAGTGTCAAGGTCATAAAAAGATAAAGGAATACTCAAGAACTGTCCCAGATCAGTGGAGGCTAAGGAGACAAGACATCTAAAATGCAAAGTGGAATTCTGGACTTAGTGGATATTAATGGAAAAACTAGTGGTGAAATTTGAATAAGGTCTCTAGATTAGCTAATAATATAAGATCAATGTTCATTTCCTGCTTTTGATGTTAACATCCAGGGAAGTTGGGTGATGGGTTTATGACACTTGTCTATACTATTTTTGTAACTTTTCTATGAGTCTAAACTTATTTCAAAATAAGAAAAGTAAACGCAATACTTAAGGTTTATGGTGCTTTTATTTGGTTGGGTTTTATTAGTAAATAGTAAAATATAAACAGCAAAATTAGTGGGGAGGTTGTGGCATTGTTTCTTCTGTCACCTGTCCTTATCCTGTGAAGGATTATAAAGAGATGGCATAGGTGTAGCAAACCCCATACCTCACCCAAAGCAGACTCAGCTAACTGATCAGGACTCTCTCCAGTTGAGCCTATTTTCTGCCACCATGGCTTGGTTGGAATTGTCTCCCTAGTTAAAGTGCCTTTGCTGTCTCTGCAGGATGGGAAGACTCACTTTTATGTAATTCATAACTTATTTCTAAAATTTGATTAGAAATGACATACTTGCATCACTTTACATTTTAAAAATATGTATTTCATTTTGTCTAGTGTTTTCTGTAGATAACTCACAAACCCTCATTCCATCTACTTCGTAACCATGAACTCTGAGTTTTTTAAGCTGACTATGATTGGCACTGTTCTAGTTACTTGGAGAGCACAAAAGAATTGGAATACATGATCCCTACACTTGAAGAACTTTTAGTTCAAATCCAGAGATAAAATATAAACACAAGGAAAATCTAGATAGCTAATAAAAACCACTCATGAGATAAGAATGGCATAAAAACTGACGTACTAAATTCATAGAGTATTACAAATATACCAGTGATTTGAAATGGTGGGGTTAGTGAGGGAAGAGCTTCTGGAGAAGTCGAATTTCTCACATTTGTATAATGTGAGGTTCTCTATGCCTCACCAACACATGAATGTAAATGAGGGTTATAGTAAGATTTAAAAGACAAATTTAACTCCATCTTCTCTTTTAGACTTTGGAGCTGGTCTACAAGTGTTGTAGGATGTCCTTCGGAAGTGGCATTTATGTGCCCACCAACTATCACCTCCTAGCTTTTGCCTCGGGCCCCTTGCTGATGCCCACTGCACACAGGGGCACTGGAGGCAGCCCCTCCCCACTGCCCCTGCTGCCTACGCCCTCGGTCCCAGCTGAGGTCACTTTCTTCTGCTGCTACTGGGATCTCGTGGGATCAGAGTCACACCAAGGTCAGCCAAGAAGTATGGAGAGAGTTCCTTTCCCCAACTGAATATCCCATCTTGTCATCTAGATGCCACACAGCACTCTTTGTGCCCACAAATTTCACAGAATTCCTTGGAAAAAATAAATCCTCAACTTTGAAGCTTGCTCTTTCTCTTTAAGGGTTCAGACAAGATCCGCGGAACTAGATTAGGGTGTGGCATAGCATCCAAAACAGGCACCATGGGTTTCCCCTCCTGGGATCTATGCTAAAAAGAAATCCTCCCCAAATGGACCACCTTCATGTAAATTCACAATTGGCAGAGAGACTCATGGCATCAAAGTAGTTGAGATATTTCTAGAATTTCCACATTGAACCCTCTCCATCCCAATCTCTCTCTCCTTTATTTAGCATCATTATTTCCTATGTGACTAAAAGTTCCTAAATGTGCTGTCCTTTGGAGTGTAGGCACCTCTGTTAACCAACATTGGGAGGATCTGCCAAGTGCCTGGCAATGTCTTGGACCCAGAGACAGATGAAGAGGCTGTTAGTTCAGCAGCAGTAAGGATTTTATTTTCAGATGTTTTCTATAACCCTATTTTATTCAAAATCTTCATCTATCCTTGTATTGTGGAGATGGTCATTTTCCTTAAATCAAACCTCTGCCCGAGGCTCACTTAAACTGTCAGGGGACTTTAAAAGATCCATCAGTGAAACTCTCCAAATCAATAGTAATTTTCCTCTTTGGAACCTCACTCTATTATGCTTCTGCCTGTTTATTATGCTCCATTCTTTCCCCTCTTCTCTACCCCATCTCCTGTCCGTATCCCCACATTCTCTGGGAGCAGCTCCTCGGTGTTCCAAGAAAATAAACAAAAGCTCCTTAGGAAACATATTTTTTTTTTCTTGACCTTTTCTCTGAAAGAACATACTTCCCATTGTGGAGGACTGTCAGGCACTTTGTTTCTGACTTACCCTGTCCATTTGTTTCAGCAATGACCCAGCGTCTTGTATGCTTTCCCTTCTCTGCCTCCTGGCTTGAACACAGACAACACTGCATTTGATCATGGTACGGATTGGCCGCTCCTGCCTCGGGAGAAGATGCTCACTAATGAAAACTCTTGGATATTTGTATGCCCCTGGTCATAATTATCACTGTAAGGTAGTTGGCTGGGATAGGGTTTGCTGTCTGCAGTTCAATCAACATTCAGTAGCTTTCCCTCAAAGTGTGGTCCATAATCATCTGTATCAGACATTCAGAATGTGCTTGTGAAAGTGCACATTCAATCGGTTTCTGCTAAACTTACTATTCTACGAGAATCATTAAATTCCTAAAGAAATATTTGCTTGTCTAAACTGCCTTCATTATTGTCATATTCTTGATTGAAAGTTTGACTGAATATAGAATTCAAAACTGAAAACAATGTTCCCTCAGAATGTTAAAGAAATATATGATGACAAAAATTTCCTAGTAGTGAATGTAATTAACTGCACTCAATTAAATATGTAATGTGGTGAAAACGATAATTTTTGGGTTGTATATATGTTACTAGAATAAAAATTTAAAAAAACCCATAGGACTGTACAACACAAACAGTAAACCCTATTGTAAACAATGGATGATAGTTAATAATACAATTATAAAAATATTCTTTCATGAATTGTAACAAATGAACCACACTAATGCAAGGTGTTAATAATAGGGTGGCATATGGGAACTCTGTATTTTACACATGATGTTTCTGTAAAACATTAAAAAAAATTTCCTGGTACAGCTGTTTCTTTCTAAATCTGTAGTTGAACTTGGAAAACCAATCAGAAAATTTGACTTAGAATTTCTTGGTATGAAAACCAAGAATCTGTATTTTTTATTTCATATTTTTTTGTCTTTGTCCATAACTACTTCACTCTGGATTTGACTTTTCTGTACTTATTTCTTCCCCTTTATTAGAGAAATTGTGGGTTTACAGAACAATCATGCACAAAATACAAGATTCCCATATACCACCCTATCAGTAACACCTTGCACTGGTGTGGAATATTTGTTACAATTGATGATAGCACATTTTTTATAATTGTACTATTAACTATAGCCCATGATTTAACTTGGGGTTCACTGTTTGTGTAGTGCAGTTCCCTGGATTTTTAAAAAAGTTTTTTTCTGTTATCATATATACAATCTAACATTTCCCCCCTTTACTCAATTCAGATAAATATTTCAGTGCTGTTAATTATGTGCACAATGTGCTACCATCACCACTATCCATTACCAAAATATTTCCATCATTCCAAATAGGATCCTTATACATTTTAAGACTTTACTTCCCATTCCCTACCCCACCGCATCCCCTGGTAACCTATATTCTAGATTTTGACTCTATGAGTTTGCTTATTCTAATTATTTCAAATCAGTGAGAACATACAATATTTGCCTTTTTGTGTATAGCTTATTTCACTCAACATGATGTCTTCAAGCTTCATCCATGTTGTCACAGGTATCAGGACTTCATTCCTTTTTATGGCTGAATAATATTCCATTGTACGTATATACCACATTTTATTTATCCATTCATCAGTTGATAGACACTTGGGTTGCTTTCATCTTTTGGCAATTGTGATTAATGCTGCTATGAACATTGGTGTGCAAATATCTGCTCAAGTAATTGCTTCCAGTTCTTTTGGATATATACTTACTAGTGATGGATGTAGGATGACCAAATACCTGGAAGTAACTTGTTTCTATCCCTGTTGCTAGGACACAAAGGAAAGAATTATATGTAAATTAGAAGGTAATGAGATGCAACTCTCTCTTGGTGCCAAATTCCATTTCTTGTGATTGAGAATATCCTGTTGAAACAATGAAGCATGAAAACCAGCTTCAACCAGTTGACCTGCATAGAAGAAGCCCCTTGCTGTCCTCACTTCAACTTGTTTAATTAACATGGTAAAATTCCCCTCAGGGGTGAAGTTATCTGCCCATTTTTTGATCATGCAATGTATGTGCAAGCGTGATTTCCTGAACATACTAATCATACACATATATAACTATGTATGTCCATCTATATGCATAAAAGCTAATGCATAATCAAAGCAAATGCTAAGTAATAACTTAGATATTTAAGCAAGAGTAAAACGCAGCACGGGGAGTTGGGTCTGAGTCGCTTTGCACTGACCTTGGCTCCTGCCTGCAGACATATTAAATGTAAGTTCTGCCTAACTCTCGTGTTAAAGTTTTTTTTTCTCTACATCTCTTGTTATCCCCAAAGGCCCAGCTTTGGGTCCTAACACTAGTGGGATTGCCAGGTCACATGGTAATTCTATATTTAGCTTTCTGAGGAACCACCAAACTGTCTTCCTCAGAAGTTGTACCATTTTATATTGCCATCATCAAAGAATGAGTGTTCCTATTTCTCCACATCCTCTCCAACACTTATTTATTTTCCATTAAAAAAAAAAAAGCAACCATTCTAATGGGTATGAAATTGTATCTCATTGTGGTTTTGATTGGCATTTCCATGATGGTTAATGATGTTGAGCATCTTTTCCTGGGCTTTCTGGCCATCTTTGTAGAGATATCTATTCAAGTCTTTTGCCCATTTTTAAATTGGGTTGTTTGTCTTGGTTGTTAAGTTGAAGGATTTTTTTATATATTCTGGATAGTAAAACTTTATTGGATATGTGGTTTTCAAATATTTTCTCCCATTGTGTAGGTTGTCATTTTACTTTCATGATAAAGTCCTTTGAAGCACAAAAGTTTTTAATTTTGATGAGTTCCCATTTATCTATTTTTTTGTTTTTGTTGCTTGTGCTTTGGCTGTGAAGTATAAGAAACTGTTGCCTAACACATGTTCCTGAAGATGCTTTCCTATGTCTTCTTCTAGCAGTTTTATAACTTGGCTCTTATATTTAGGTCTTTGATCCATTTTGAGTTAATTTTAGTATAAGGTGTGAAGTAGGGTCCTCCTCTTTTTTTTGGCAAATGGAGATCCAGTTTTCCCAGAACCATTTGTTGAAGAGACTATTTCCGAATTGAGTGGTCTTTGACTGTACTTATTTTTAAATTCATTTTTCTTCCTCCAGTTCATGTAGATAACAGTTGGTTCATTCATTTAATCAACATTCATTTACCACAAATCTACTTTCAATCAGGCACTGATACAAAGAAGAACCAAGGTCCCTGCTTTCAAGGAATTTACACTCTGAAGGAAGAGACACAAGTAAACAATTACATGCCCTGTGATGAGGTTTGTCATGGAGGAGGAGGCCACACAGGAGAGTCTGGGGGATTCAGGCAGAGCTTCCTACAAGTAGTAACACTTGAGCAGGCCAAGATTGCCAGCAGACAAACATGTTTGTGGTTCTGCCGTGTGTGTGTGCATGTGCGCCCTTCCCTCTTTATTGATTTGATTTACTTTTGTCATTTCCTCTGTACTGTATTTACTTCTACCAGTTCAATCCCATGTTTTTCACATTCCTATGTATCTCCTTTTACTACCCCTGCCCCTGTCTTTTCAACTAAACTATTCTGATCAAACCCTTCATCCCCATTAGTCTTGACTTGCCTGTGTTCTCCAAGTCTCAACCACTGGTTCTTTCTAACCTGCTTTCCTCTTCTTCTCTCTTGTCCTCTTTGGATCTTGAACAACTCAGTGGATGTGTTCCTTGGGGATCACTGCATTCCCACATCAATGTTCAGTGTCTAAAATGGCTCATCTCTGACACTGAATCACATTGACTGAGGAGTTATGACTGGCTGAAAATATGCACAATGATTTCTCTCTACCCTAGTAAGGATTAAGAGCAGGTGGTTTAGCACAGCCTCTCCTGCCACAGCTCTGCCTAATGTCAATGTTTCCCAATCTATTTGCTGCCTTATCTGGATGAGTGCAGGTTGTGATGTGACCAGCCCTCCAGAAAGACATTAAAGTCTTTGTTCATAAAGTGATCTCTGGGTCACTAAAACACAGTCTCTTGGAGCGTTTAAGGTGACAATAATTTTGGTCCACTTATAGGTCAGGTTCTGCCTTCTCCAGTGTGTTCTTATCCCAATGGCAAATTATCTTCTGATTGGGCCACCTCATCACATCTTTTTCCTTCAGAAACCATATACATATCAATTTCCTCCTTATTCTCCTCCTTCAAAGCAGGCTTAAAGGTGAGACAAATGAAGATATTGAAACATTAAATATTTCAAAGGGGGCATCAAGAATGTCCTAGGCACCTGTATGGGACATTTCTTGTGTACTGCTTTAAAATTCTTAACCCCTGCTTCAGTGACCAGTTCAGTGCATGTTTCAGGAAGCTTCTCATGGGTGTAATCTGTCAACACCTCATCTCAGGCTGCTGCATACATCTTGCTTCCCACTCTGGGGCTTTTTTAGTGCCAAGAACATGAATCCATTTATCTGCAAACTAGAAATGCACCTTTGGAGCCACCCTTGGCCACTGGAGACAGAGCCAATGGATAAAATGGGACTATCTCCCTGTTGTGCCCCAGGTGAATAGTTCTAACATGTATTTTCCAAGACTATACAGAAGGTCACAGCAGAATCAAACACGAGTCACCTGCAGCTGTGGCCAACTCAATAATGCATCCCTGCAAAAAAATGAAAATTGGATCCCCTACTTTATACTCTATACAAAACTTAAAATAGACCAATGACCTAAATATAAGAGCTAAAACCATAAAATTCTTAGAAGAAAACATAGGGGAAAATCTTCAGGACCTCATAGTACACAATGGATTCTTAGATATAACAACAAAAGTACAAGCAACAACAACAAAAAATAGATAAATTGGACTTAATCAAAAGTTTAAAAATTTGGTACACAAAAAAGCATTACCAAGAAAGTGAAAAGACAGCCTACAAAATGAGAGAAAATATTTAGAAATCATATATCTGACACAGCTTAATATGCAGACTATATAAAGAACTGCTACAACTCAGTAACAAAAAGGCAAATAACCCAATTTAAAAAGTGGACAAAGGATTTGAATAGACATTTCTCCAAAGAAAATATTCAAATAGTCAATAGCACATGAAAAGATGCTCAATATCATTAGCCATTAGGGAAATGCAAATCAAAACCATAATGAGATATCATTTTACACCCTTAAAGATGGTTATTCATTCAAGAAAACAGAAAATAACAAGTGTTGATGAGAATGTGGAGAAACAGGAACCCTCATACATTGCTGGTGGGAATGTAAAATGGTGTATCTTCTGTGTAAAACAGTTTAGCAGTTCCTCTGAACGTTAAACATAGAATTAACATATGACCCAGCAATTCCACTTCCAGGTATATACCCAAAAGAATAGAAAACAAAGATGTGAAAGATATTAGTACATCAATGTTCATAGCAGCATTGTTCACAATTGCCAAAAGGTTGAGGCAACCCAAGTGTCCATCAAGAGATGAAAGGATTAACAAAATATAGTGTATACATGCAATGGAATATTATTCAGCCATTAAAAGGATTGAAGTATTGATACTTGCTATAGCAGGGATGAACCCTGAAGACATCATGTTGAATGAAATAAGCTGTGGAACGAGGTGCTATATGGTACGTCATGGGGACACAGGTTCAGGCACAACAGAAACTCTCAGAAAATGACCACTTTATTACTTATACACCAGGGTCCAAAAGAGCAGGGAAAGAAATCCTATTGTGGCCAGTCTCCTGAGGAGGCCAACTGCTTGGGTCAGTGTAGGTGGATGGCAGCTCTCCACACCCCACTTTGTGAAGGAGAGGAGAGACAAATCTATGCTGCCCAAGGGTGGAAAGTACTTATGTAACTCCAGGTGTATGGAGCCCTGCCACTGAGAGTTACTGCCCTGATAAGCAGCTGGAGCTACTTGTTCCCAGTTTCCCGATTTAAGCTATGGTCAGGCTTTTTCATTAGACCTAATGTCTTCTTCAGGCTGAGGAATGGAAACATATTGAAACACTTGCACACAATAGAAAAAGAGTGAGGGGTAGGTGAAGGCTGGGAGATGGCAGCTAGGTGTGTCTGTGACTTTCCCAGCCTGACCCAGATATGAACGGACATATATATATGATTTCACTTATATGAAATACCTAGAACAAGCAAATTCATAAGGTTAGGAAGTAGATTAAGGGTTATCAGGGGTTTGGGACAGGGGGAAATGGGGAGTTACTGCCTAATGTGTACAGACTTTTTCTATTTGAGTTAATGTAAAAGTTTTGGTAATGAGCAGTGGTGATGGTAGCACAATTTAAATGATATCACTGAATTGTGCACCTATAAGTGGTTAAATGGGAAATACTGTGTTGTATATATGTTACCACAATAAGAATTGAAAAATTAATGCATCCTTGTATTGATTTTCCCTCCTTCTCTGTTTCACTCTCATTGTTCCCTCAATCCTGCTCCCGGGATCATATTCCCAAATAAACTACCCATGTCCAAGCCTTAAAATCAATCTCTGCTTTCAGGGGAAACTCAGACTGTAATGTAGTAAGCCATTTTAGCACACATGCTCACTAATGCACCATTTTTCTTTCTTTTTTTTTTCCCACTCTAGGAATTTTAAGGCCATTATTGAAACACTGGGAACATATTATTCTATTCCTTCTTTCCCTCTTTTTCACTTATTTCTCCTTTCCTTCATTCTTTCATTCAACAATATTCATCGAACACTCACCATGTGCCAGGGATTATTCTAAGAGTTTGGGACACATTAGTGAACAGAAGAGACAAAGATTTCTGCCCTTGCAAAGCATGTATTCCAGCAGAGGGAGACAGACAATAAGGAGTAAATTACTATGCGATAAGTAAATCAACATAGTATGTTAGAAGGTGATAAATTCTATGAGAAAAATAAAAATTAAAGCAGGGAATGAAGGATCTAGAGTTCCAGGGATTGGATGGAAAGTGCAAATTTAAATAGGGAGGACAGAATAGGCTTATTGAGAAGATGACATTTGATTAAAGACTTGAAGGGAGGAGAAAGTTACCCACACAGATAACAAGAGGAAGAACTTTCCATCAAAGGTGTTGAGACCAGAGCAGACCTGGAATAGTCAAGCTGCTGTAAGAGTGAGTTCCTTTTCTCTGGGCTTCTTTCCTTTTTGCAATTGGCTACTCACTTAAAGGCAGGTATGAACTTTGCTCACCGAGTTTCTTTGTCTGGCTATTTATGACTGCTGCTTCACCTTCCACAAACTTCTAAATCTTTTACCTTCTGTGGAGGTTTGGAGCTATGTAGCCAAGAAAAACATATTTTTAAACTTAATCCATTTCTGTGGTTGTGAACCCTTGTAAATAGGACCTTTTGATGAGGCTACTTCAGATAAGGGGTGGCTCAGGATGGGTCTTAATCCTATTACTGAGGGCCTTATAGGGAAAGCCACAGAGAGAGGGGAAAAAAAAGCCAGAGGGAGCTGCTAGAAGCTGTAAAGTCAATGGAACCCAGAAGAAAAGAGAGAGGCCAGGAGAGGCGGTCATGTGCATTGCCATGTTACAGAGAGCGTAGGACCAAGGTTCACTGGCAGCCAGCCCCAGAATGCCAGTCTTTGGGAAGAAACCATCACTTTGATGATGACTTGATTTGGACTTCTCTTATCCTGAAAACCATGAGCCAATAAATTCCCATTGTTTAAGGCAAAACATTGCATTGTATTTACTTCCTCTCCATGTTCTTCTCTTATTCCTCTGCATACTCCTAGTGGTATCTTGCCATTTCTTCAGAAGGAATCTCAGCTATCTTTCCTCTCATTCATATGGAGCAAACTTTTTTGTTTTTCGTTCTGTAAGATAAGAAAAGAAGGAGTATTTTCATTTCACAAAAGAAGATACCAAAGCACAGGAAATTTATGATTGGCCCGAAAGAGATGGAACAAGGATCTAGATTTCATGATGCCCAGTCTCATGAACTATGGATTTCCCACTTTAAGTGTATTAAAGTAAAATCTAGTGTCACCAAAAGTTTCCAAAAGGCTTTGATAACCAGCTTCTGGATTGTACTCTGAGAATCAACAGTTTAGAGGAATTGCGCATCTCCATGACTCTGTCATAATTTGCTCATCCAGTATCTAGACTGCTTTGAGGGTCTGTCTGGCCACCTTGGAACTGTGTTGAGTGTGAAACAGAGGAAGAGGGAAAACCAACACAAGGCTTAGGTGACCTGCTTGAGTCTTGGAGGTTCCTTACATGTAAGTAGCCCAGATCCCTCGTGGAATTCGCCGGCTAAGCTGTGTCCTTCTGCTGAATCCCTTTGAAGTAGAAATGAACTCTCAGGAGGGTCCAGGGACTGACACTTAGGCCAGATTCTCCCCACCTTGGAAGGTTGTAATGATTATACTAAGGCTGGGTTCAAAGTGACATGGGAACTTCTTTGACAACCCAGATCCTACATTCTAGAAAGAGACAGAACAATTGGTCTTTCACCAGGCCAAAACAATTGTGCAACGACCTGGTGTTGCACAAAATTGTCATCTGCTTGCCAAGTCCTCCCTGAGGGTCTGTATCTACCCAGAGGGGGTCTTTTGTAATTCTTTTGTCCAGAGGGGGAACCTTTTAAAACTTCACACACATATCGTATAGGTGAGCATTGGCCTTGATTCCAAAAACAAGACATTGGATTAACTGATTTGACCAAGATTCAGTTTATGTTAAAAATCTAAAAATATTTTCAGAAGTTGGGCAGGGGGTGGGAATTGAGAAAGGGGAACTGAGAGGGATAATGGCTGAGAGAGAGAGAGTTTAAAAAAAGGAGGAAAGTGTGGGCATGGTAGTAGTGATATACTTAGTTGGCCTATCTAGCCCTGAGCATGGACTAATTCTCAGAACATTTCTGTGATGTCACAGGGCTTGAGCTTTGTTTTTGTTTTTGTTTTGGTGGTGGGGTAGGGGTGGAGTGCTGAGCTTTTTAATGG
>JAQZBX010012278.1:0-20132 GCA_029593785.1 Cabassous unicinctus | reverse complement strand
CCTACGACCAGAGAGAGGTTAAAAACTTGAAATGTGGCTAGGAATCTGCAACACTCCTGCTGAGTCTGTAGTCCAGTCACCTGTTCCATTATACTTCACTTCTGTCTGTTTCCCAGTAATCCTGTGGTTCCTGGAACTCTGACTGATGCTCTCATGCTGACCAAGTACCCTTCCAGCTCTCAGGGGCACTGCTTCACATCAGTAAATTGCACATGGTGATTCTTCCCTTTCAGTTGTATTGGTCTTCAGAAGT
This sequence comes from Cabassous unicinctus, assembly GCA_029593785.1. Taxonomy (NCBI): domain Eukaryota; kingdom Metazoa; phylum Chordata; class Mammalia; order Cingulata; family Chlamyphoridae; genus Cabassous; species Cabassous unicinctus. Next base: position 19,879 of record JAQZBX010012278.1, on the reverse strand, counting down.
TTTTGCTTGCGTCCTTCCCAAAAGAATTTCGAAGAACTGTTTACTCCTTCACATGCAGAAATGGATGAATACAATTTTTTATCAAATTTAAACAGTTGCAAAAGATGTATTCTCTAGAATATTGTGTGTGTATGTTTTTTAAATATATTTTCATGAAAACTTTGGCATCTGAAATTTAACTCATTCAGTTGATTCAAATGTCCACTATATAATTTAATTAGCAAAGTCAGTCTTTGGGGTTAAACCTATCAACCAAATCAAAGTCACTTTTCTGACAGAAAAAATTCAAATCAGTGTGTTAACATATCCCTGTGATAACCTTCTTAGTTCTTAATTAAAGTTCTTAGATTGGTAAGTGTATAGGGGTAAGTGAATAAGTAGGTAGAGGAGAGAAAGAGAAAGAAAACACACACAGGGAGAGAACATAGGTATGGGTTTTAAAAAAAAAAGGTTCAACTCCCTTCATTATTCCTTCTTGCTGTTCTCTTTGCTTTCCTCCCACTCGTACCCTCAGAAGCATTTCAAATTTGCCCATTGGTTTGGTTGCCAGGAGTTTTTACACTCTAGAGTAATTCACTATAGCAAGATTAAGTAGGGGTGAGAAGTGTGTTTTTGTTTGTCAAGTGGGAGAAGGGCCATTGTGAAAAGGGAAGAAGAAAAAGAAAAGTGTGGGAAGTAGACATATTCTCAAGCATATCAATTTGAATTTTTTTTATTTTGAAATAATTTTAGATTTATAACAGAGTTGCAAAGATAGTCCAGAGAGTTTCCATATACACTTCAGCCAGCTTCCCCAAATGTTAATGTCTCACAGAACTGTGGAAAATTGATCAAAATTAAGAAATTAACATTGGTACAGAAAATTCAGATTTTACCAGTTTTCCCACCAATGTCCTTTTTCTGTTCCATAATAACATGTTTTGCTTAGCTCTTGAGTCATCTTAGTCTCAATTTGTGACAGTTTCTTCATCTTTCCTTGTCCTTTATGGCCTTGACACATTTAAAGAGTTCAGGTCAGGTATTTTGTGGAATGTCTTTCAGTTTGGATTTGTCTGATGTTTTCTTATGTTTGACTGGGGTTATGTAATTTTGGGGAAAATGCCACAGAAGAGATGTACAATCATCACATCACATCAAGGGTACATGATATGAACATACTCATAATGGTGATGTTGACTTTGATTACTTAGTAAACCTGGTGTCGGCCAGGTTTCTCCACTATTGTTATTCTTTTTCCCTTTCCATCTTCAGGTTTTAGAAGAGGTTCACCAAGTCTAGCCCATAGTCAAGGGGAGGGGTTTTAAGTTCCACCTCCTGGAGGGAAGCGTATCAGAGAATGTGGACATACCCTAAAACCACCACCATAAATAATTTCTTTTTTTTTTAAGGAAGTACCAGGGATTGAACCCAGGACCTCATACATGGGAAGCAGGGGCTCAACCACTTGGTCTATATCCATTCCCCATAATAAATATTTTGGGGGAGAGTCTTTGAGGCTCTCCAACTATCTTGTTTCTCCTTAAAATTTTGCCCACTAGGTTTAACGTTCATCAGTGTACCTTGTCTGCAGGAATTATTACAGTGGTGTTTCAATGGTGATTTTCGATTTCCTTCATTCCGTCTACATTAATTGTTTAAAATTCTTCCATAAGAAAGATTTGCCCCTTTTGTATCAATTATGTATTTATTCAGTCATTTGGTTGTACAGTATAGATCCATAGCGGACTCTTTCAGGTTGACTCTTGTGCCGTTTTGACTGTCCCTATCCATCCGTCGTTCCTCCTTTCTTACTTCTCTCCCTCCCACCCTCTACCCAGTGCCCTCTCTTTCTATCTTTCCTTCCACTTCCTTACTTTCTGGCATTGTAAGATGTTCCAGGCTCTTCTTGTATTTTGCTTGCCCCAACCCTAGAATCAGCCTTTTCTCCAAGGATCCCTGGTTCCTTTTATTGGAGAATGACATTTAGAAAACAAATTTGGGTTTTATGTAAGCAGGTTAGCCTTAAGAAACAGTATATGTGGAAGTTGAACATCTGGAAATAGATTTCCTTAAAGTTATCTACATCCTCATATCCTCTGGAAATTCTTGTGTTGAACATTATGTATTTATAAGGCTTAAAGACATCTGTTTGTAGTACAGTTCAAATACCTGAGAAATAAATTCTATAAAATGCCATAACAGCAAATATGTGTTTACAGCACATGCTAAATGTGATAGCCACCATGTCTTACTAGAAATAAGTCCAATGGCTGATCAAAGCTGGTGAGAAAAAATGACGTTTGCTAAGGAAACATTATGGATTAATCTCATGCCTTTGTTCATAGACTTCCTTAAAGCTAATCAAGTTCAAATCTATCATTAATGAAGTGGCATTTCACTTCCTGAATGCTTACTCTGAACTCTTTAGTCTCTGTTGCAGTGGCTTTTGGTAGGTACCAAAATCTCTGCATCTTTGCTTGGTATCCTTCATCTCCCCTCTTCTGTCCACATGCATTGCTTTAGCAATTTCTTGCTTCACTGCTTCCCCCTATAAAACAAGCTGTAAGGTTTCACATCTTATAGCAGAGTTGAATAACAGTGCTTGCATTTCGCTTTAGAAAAATTGCCCTTCTTTTCCTTTCCTGGTGTCTGCCTTCACACTGTCACTCAGGCTTTGCAGATGTTTAAATGGTAGCATAGGAATCCAAGAAAACCACCCCATCAGCCGATGATGGCTCAGCTTCACTGCTGACCTACACTGACTACGTGTGCCCCTGATTCACACTGTGGGAAGTGCCTGAGACCCGTGTCAGAGACTGGGCACACACAGTGTAACTGAGGGAGGATTTGGGTTGTGCTCACATTCACCCTGAAAGGCATGTTTACTAAAGCCTTTTTTCAAAAAATAAATTTATCAAGGTTATAAAACATTGGAAGTTTTCTTTGATACAAAGACCAAAATAAATGTCCCTTTTGAAATATTTATTTAAAGATGGAGAACAAGGTGATACATAACTCCCTGGAGCATCACATATCTTTATCTCATTTCTACATCCTTTCACATTTTATAAATGAAGAAATTGAGACAGTGTTACAGAGGAACTCAATTTTTCTCCATTCATTGACTTGGCTTGAAATGGGAAGAAAAGGCCATTCAGACCTAAATGATAAGCTTTTCCCTTTCTCCTTTAACCTGACCAGAGTTGCACAGCAGTGTTTGCTTTTCTATGAGCAAACCAAGCTATTTTATTACCCTGGTGTATAACTGGATGTGAATGATTCAGACTGCAATTCTATTTCCTTAGACAATCTTCTTTATCTGACCCAACCCTAGCACTTCTAATCTAGAAGCAAAGAAGTTTTCCTGGTTGTTGGATTACTTTGATAAAACATTTCAGCAAGAGAAAACCAGAACAAGAAGAATAGAATATTTTCTTGAGGCAAATATGTAGACCACCTCAACTCATGAGTGTTCAAGAAGAACAATGGGTACATTTGTCTTGGTTGGTGTTATGTAGTGGCATAGGTATTTACATACAAATATGCATTTGACAACCTAGAGTGGCTCATGTTTAACATCTTCCTCCTCTGTGTAACAAAACTATTTTCAGTAATTATGAAAAGAAATGAGAGGTCTGTAGCTTTTACCCATAAGGATAGTGCCTGAAGCTTGATCCCTAAGTGGTCCTATGTGCAGTCATTGGTTTAGGATCATTTCTGGTTGCCTAGTACTGACCATATTATAACAAAATTCTTCCTCAAGGGTTTTGCCACATCTGCCCCTAGTGAATCATTAATGCAACGTCATTTTTCAAGAACTAAAAAGAAGAGAGTTGTTATTTTACTAAGATTACAGAATAGACTGTAAGCTTATGGAATAGATTACTTGCTATTGAATGTTTATTTAATAAATGTCTTAGGTGTGGCATAATTTAGCCTAAGATATACTTTCATTATAATCTGGTAGTGAGATTGTGGGAAAGTCATCGTCACCCACCTTAACTGTCTTTTGTTGCCACTAGTATATAAAAACAAGAACTTGAGAGTGGCATTCAACCAATTCAGTTTAAATCAGTTCACAAAAATTGGGTATTAAAAGGTCCCCATTGTTTCCATGTCTCCTTGGCTGTTTTTGTAAAATCAGCATTTATGTTCAGTTCTTCCACTCTGAAATATCCCAAAGTGAATAAATTATGAAATGATTTACATTTTATCAAGGTCAGCTTTGTAAATTGCACTTTTTTTTTTTTTTTTTTTGGCCAGGAAGCAATGGCAATTAGATCTTTATCAATGAGAATGAAATCAAAGGATACAAAAGACTTTCAGTTCAACAAAAGTCACAGGGGCCCTTAAGAAATTTTAAAGTATTAAAATAAAGGAATAGAAAATATCTTAACTATAAGATATCAAAATCTAGCTTTGAAGTCTTCCTGTTTCCTTTTATTTAGGATGTATGAATACCTTTGTAAGAAATTTTTAGTTTGGTTTAATAGGTGAGCTGGGCTATAGCAATATGTGGGAAACACTAGGTGGCGCTAGAGGACTGTAGTAAGTGACCACAATTAGCGCTCCGTACAAATCATATCATTGTAAGAATTAAGAAGAGTGTGAAAATTTATGTTTAATATGATGCAAATGATCAGATTTCCTTTTCTTCTGACTATGACTTCGTTCACTAAAAAATAGAATGCAAGTTTGTCATGAGTGAAATAGAGTTTATGCAGTACTCACTAGGCAATAACTTTTCAAAACAAATTACACTGGGTGAACATTCCTCTGTTATGTTTCTCCTATTTTCAAATTTCGTTGATCCTAAAAGTCATGGTCTTAGTTTGGGTAGCCATTATCAACTCATTGCAAGCCATGCAGAGGAAAATATACTTGATAGTCACCTCTCCAATGACTGACAATTTCCTTATTTTGTGCGGCATTTTAAAAAAAATAATTTAAAGGGTCACATAAATCTTGGAGTATAGCAGAGGATATGATGAAAGGTGAAGGCTTTTCCTTCATCCTCCATTTGCTCACATTGTAAAAAAGAATGAAAAATGTCTGCTTCATAAGCTGATCTTTTTCATGTTTCATCTTCACTTCTCAACAGGAAAATCCATTTGATAATCATTTCATTGAGGGTTATTTTCATCCATTATCATTGAAAGGTATCCATTTCCTGGAATCCAATTAAGATTTGGTAAAGAAAAAATAGCACATGGGACTAATTATCACTACATTGCTATTCTCTTTTTAAAAATAATAAAAGAAAGCATATGCCTGATTTTTAGTCAGTTTATTTGTCAAATTCCTCAGAAATATCTGGAAAGGTTCTTTCTCATTTTTTAATTGTGACACCTAAGACACAAGGTTGAAATTGTAAATCTGAGATTTAAAACACAAAAATACATAGTCTAAAGATACAATTATATGTTAGTCAATAGCAAACTCATTCTCACAAAATTAGCATGAGTCAAATAGAGTTCTTTTAATTTTGAGTTAGAGAAACAAAACCCCCAAACTTGTATATTACAGAATCTGAATTCACAATGAAAATAACAAAAAGCATTTAGCATCATAGGAAATGAGAAAAGCAATTCCTAACTTACAGTTAGGGTTAAGTTAAATTATGTCAGTTTTATAGTTCTTTATCTAAGATACTTTTAAAAATTAAAAATAGCACTTTGGTTTGATGCGCAACTCCTCTAAAGATCTCAACATAACTTCAAGTTTTGAAGATGATGCTGGGATATAAGCTACAGGCTAAGGGTATCCTGGGGTTGGCACTGAGATGATGAATGCCTTATCATTTTAAATTGCTGGTCCTTTACCTAGTTGGTCCCACTCATTTAGAGAATATATTTCCTCAATAGCATTATATATTGCCATATAACTTTTGTTTCCCTCTGTCATTTTCCTTATGATTTGCAGACATACACTAATTTTTTTTCTGAGAGCCCGTGGACAAAAAAATAAAGCAAATAAGATTGCCAGACTTTTGTTAACCTTGAAGAGTTCAATCATGCCAGAATACCTGTTAGTAAAATTTGCACTCGGCTCTCTAGTGGTGCCCCAATAGCCTAAGAGGGTTAAGAAAGTTTTCAGAATTTACAAGAGTTCTCATACTGATGAAGGAAATGGAATATCTTTTTAAATATATCTGAAACCTGGGTTTCAAAATGCTGTTTTACAAAACATAGAGTTATTACTTCACATGATTCAAGAAAGCACTTTTTTAATAAACCATTGTTTGTTTTGTGTGCTTCAGAACAGAAATCTGAGAGGAAGGTCTTGTGATAGAAAGAAGTCTACTTCAAAGAGGAATTGTATTCCCAGATAACATTTTTATTCTGATATTCAGACATTCAAATTGGTAAACCATCACTGTTTGAGTCAGTTGTAGTTTGACAGAGCTTTCCAGAGGTAAAAAATCAAAAGGAAAGAGAACTGTGCACTTTGTTTTGTTGACTTTCTGTTAAGGTGAATGACTAAACCCATTGCGGGAGCAGAAGTGCCTTTGTTATTAAAGAAACATAATAACATAATATAAAGAATTATAGAACTACAATTTCATTGGAAAACAAATTCATAAAAACTTCATCAATCCTAAATGAAAAAGCTTGGAGAACAACTTGAATCAGGTTTTGATTGGTTTTATATTTTCCATGGTGGGGAGAGAAAATAACTGGATGGGGTCAGAGTTCCAGTATCTTGGTGTATAACCTTGGGCAGGTTAACCTTCTAAGACTAATTCATTGTCTGTAAAATGGGATAATGTATGATGCATGGATAACTGTATAATGAAAGCCCTTTTTATCCATCTATCCATCCCTCCCTCCCCTTCTCCCTCCCTCCAAACATCCATTTATTTATTCATCCTGCCATGTATTAATCCTTTATGTCTTCATATGCTGTAATATTTTGTCAGTTGCATTTTTATTGATACTAAAAGTGCTAGTTGACTGATGGACTAAACAGAAAACCAAAAATTCAAAGATTGGTATAAGATTTTTTTTTAAGTGGAGGGTTTATGAAAGTAGAATTATTGAATCAAATATATAGTACAAGAAAGGTTGTGATGTTGAGAGATACAGATGATAAATCTAGAAGCTGGGACAACTTTTTGGGATAAATTAAAGCAAAGAACACAAAAGGATGAGATTTGGGTGCCTTCTTGGCTAGTTTCTGAGAAGAGGAGAGCCTTTGGGTTGGGGAAGGAATTTTCAGACAAAGATAATATCATAATTAAAACAACAGGCAAAAATAAGCAGCCTCTTTTCAGGAAATGGTCAGTAAACCACTCTGACTAAAGCACAAGGCTATATAAGAAGGATGAATTTTGGGTAGGGCCTATCATGAAGCTTCTTAAAAGTCAAATTGAGGAGCAGAAATTTGACTTCATGGAAAAACAGGGGTTTTCTTGAACTGAGGAAGTATATCATGAACAAAGGAGATGAGGTGGAGGCTGGCAGCAGGTGTCTGGGATATTCTTTAGGAGTCCACCACAATCATGCAGATGTGAAGGAAAGAGATTGAACTAGAGATGTGAAACGAGGAGGCAGATATGAATAAGACATTCCAAACATGTGGATGTCTGGAAAAGCACAGTGCAGACACCTATGTTCATTGTTTTTCTAAAATCATGTTTTGGATTTTCTAAGGATATCCAAGAATATTTAATGTGCAGCTCTGGAGTCAGAAGTCTGTTTTCTATGGTAAGTATCATCACTTGGTATAGAGTTTAATATTGTTTATGAATTCCAAAAATAGATATTGGATTATGTTTATAAACTGGTCTATTCCTCTGGGCATATTAAATTGTATTAAATTCAGAGGTTTCACTTTTATGTGATTAAATAATGATTAAGGCTTTGATTGGGCTACATCAGTAAGGATGTTGAATCCCTGCCCCCTTGGTGGGCGAGGACTAACAGTAAAAAGACACAGCAGAGGAGTGAGTAGGAGTGTTTTTTTTCTCTTCCTTTTAGTAGGAGTTTTGATGGTGGACCCCTGGGAAGTAAACACACAGGAGAAGAACACAGAGGAATAGAGATGGCTCCATAGACATGGCAGAGGCTCCAGGAAGAGAGAGAGCCTGATAGTCTACAGCTGACCTTGTGGAGAGAACAGAGCAGCTGAGCCCAAAGAGAAAAGAGCCCCAGGAGAGAGACAAGACTTATCCTGGCCTGCAGCTGACATTGGAAGAAGCTGGGATCATGGAGCCTTAAGAGGAAGAAGAAGCCTGAACCCTTGCAGACATCGGCAGCCATCTTGTTCCAACACCTGGTAACAGACTCTGGTGAGGGAAGTAACTTACGCGTTATGGACTGGTAACTGTAAGCTTCTACCCCAAATAAATACCCTTTTATAAAAGCCAACAGATTTCTGGTATTTTACATCAGCACCCCTTTGGCTGACTAATACACTTGGTATCTGTGTGACTTGAACAAGTTATTTTGACTATCTCAAGCTCCAATTTTTTTCATCTCTAGGATGGGGACAGTGGTAGGATGTACATTATCACCTTGTTACCAAGATTAAATGAGATAAAGTATTCAAGCATTTTCATTCCTTTGTTAGACCTGGTATTTTTATATTTCTATGTATTGTGGTTTACTTCATATAGAGATATTAGTGAAAATTCTGTGATTAGGTAAGTTTTGTTGGGAAAAGAATATAGAGACAAGAAGGGAAAGGCAATGATTGGATCTTTACAAGCTGCTTAAAATTACAAGACAGAAGAGCCAGAAAAAGGAGCAGAGAAAGGGGCTGGAGATATATTTATTTAGTTACTTCATCAAGTATTTTGGAATATTCACTGTTTTAATTTGCTAGGCTGCCAGAATGCAATATACCAGAAATGAGTTGGCTTTTACAAAGGGATTTATTGATTTAAAATTTGAATGTTCTGAGGCTGTGAAAATGCCCAAATCAAGGCATCATCAGGCAATGCTTTCTCTCTGAAGACTGGCTGCTGGCAATACTGGATTCCTCTGTCACATGGCAAGGTACATTGCAGTGTCTGCTGGTCTCTCCTTTCTCTTCTGGGTTTCTTGCTTCAGCTTCTGACTTCAGTGGCTTTCTCTTAGTATGAATTCATCCTGTCTACAAAGAGCTCCAGTAAGAGGATTAAGACCTACCCTGGTCCACACCTTACTGAAGTAATCTAATCAGAAAGCCCTTAATCAAAAGGTCCCACCTACAATAGGTTTAAACCCACAGGAATGGGATTAACTCTAAGAACATACTTTCCTGGGGTCCATCCAGCTTCAAAGTGTCACATTAACTATAGGCACAAAACCATGTAAAGCACTGAGAGGAGATTGTGGATGTGAAAGGAGATAATTCTCTCCATTAAGACTTCCAAATTATTTGGAAAGAAGATATACATGAAGAGGTAAGTATATCATGAACATGGAATTAGATAAAACACCTAAATTTTTAGACTGGTGCTACATGCTACAGAGACTCTGGGATAAGGAAATTAAGAGAAATGCGTATGATTGCATTACTATGAACTAAATATATTGTGTAACATATTGAATGATTCCATTTATATAAAATGCAAATATAAATCAATTTATAAAGATGAAATTTGATTAGTGGTTATGTGGGGCTAGGGAAGGCATGCTAAAGGTTGTGGAGTTTTTCTTTTTGGAGTAATGAAATAATTCTAAATTTTTTTGTGATGATGAATGCACAACACTGTGATTATACTAAAAGTCATTGATTATGTACTTTAGATGGATTGTATGGTGTGTGACTATTTCTCAATAGAACTGCTTAATATATAAATAAATAATAGTGCAAGAATAGCCAGAAATAGCAGATATATACAGCAGGGGAAACAGAGAGACATTGAGAGGTGAAGAATTTTCTTGTTTGTTTGTCTGGTTTTTGTTTATTATTATTATTATTGAAATAATGAAAATGCTCTAATAATGATTGAAGTGATGAATGCACAACTATGTGATTATACCAAATACCATTGATTGTACACTTTGGATGAATTGTATGCTTTATTAATATGTATCAATAAAATTGATTTGTTAAAAAAAAGAGAAATGCAAGTAATGTCTTGAAAGAGTAGCCTTTACTCACTACCTACACTTTCTCCTTAAATTTCTTTCTTGAATCCACTCTGTTCAAGCTTCCACCTCATTCACCTTCTGGAAGGTCACCAACTACCTCCATATTTCTAAATTCAGTGGTCATTTTCGGTCTTTCTTCACTAATCAAAGCATCTGACTCAGTTGCTCACACCTTCTCCATGGCTTTTTCCTCAGTCTTCTTTGCCAGGTCCACTCCTTTCCTGATCTCTTAGCTTTGAAGTGCCTTAGGGCTCTTTTCTTCTTTATATACACTCATCTTGTCCCTCCTCCACCCTGTGATCTCATGTCCTTAAATACTAGCTATATGCCGATCACTTCTAAATTTATATTTCCAGCCCAGTTCCCCCCTAATCTCCTGGCTCATAATACTCCATATCTTCACAAGGATGTCTAATATACTTAACATGTCTCAAACTGAACTTCCCCTTTGCCTATCTTATTCTCCCATGGTCTTCCCTGTATTAATGATGACTCCATCCTTTTACTAACTCAGGGCAAAAATCTTGGAGACAACAATGTTTCTCTCACTCCATATCCAATCTATCAGCAAATTCTGTCATCCTACCTTCAAAATATATCTAGGATTAGTTCACTTTTCTGCCACCATTCATGTCACCTAGTCACCATCATCTCTTGTTTGGATTGTTGTAATAGCTGCTTAGATGTTCCTCTTGCTTCTGCTCTTACTCTCTTCAGGTTGTTCTTAACACAGTGTCTAAATATGATCCTGCTAAAACTTAAATCAGGACATGTGTCTCCTCTGGTTCTTACAATGACCTTCTGATGCTACACAATCTGTCACCCTGTCCTCATCTCTTGCCACCCCTTCCTGGCTCACTCTACTCCAGCACATTAACATTCCTGCTGTGCCTTTAATACATCAGATATGCTCCTGACTTAGGGTTTTTCACTTGTCATCTCTTCTGTCTTGAAAATTCATGCTCAAAATATCCGTGGTACACAACTTCTCACCTCCTTCCATTGTTATACAATTATTACCTCATTGTGGCCTTTTCTGACCATTCTCTTTTAAGTTGCATCCACAATTGGTTGGGGTAATGAACGCATAGCTCTGTGATTATACTGAGAGTCATTGACTGTACATTCTGGATGGGTTGTATAGTGTGTGAATTGAAAAAAATTGCATCAGCAGGTCAAGACAGTGGAGTGAGACACCTCAGGCTTCTGCCTCCCCACAGAAGCTTTGAACAACCAGCAAGAACTGGCAGAAACTTCTTTCTAAAAGTTCCAGAAAACAGTTCAAAGATTGCAGTAACAGGCCAAAAGCTGCATCAAGAAAACAGGTCATAAAAGTAGTAGGATCTCCTAGCGCTTTTGTTGGCCCTTCTGCCATCTCCTCACCTGCTGGGACATAAAGCCAGTCTACACTCCCAGTGCAGATCCCTGGTCCCAGTTCCAGAGGAGTAGATAACCTTTGTGCATATACTGGGAGCTTGTATGTCTGTCTGTTAGTGGTCTGAGGAACTCTGTACCAGAACTTGTCCCGCATGTAGAAATGTAAAAAGGGGCTCTCTGAGCTCTCTTATTGAACACTCAAGTCATGCTACCTGGAACAAGGGATTGCAGGCTATAGGATATAGAGTACAGTGCCTAGGACTATGAGGAAACTTTCCTAGGGAAGAGGGGATAGTTATATCTGTGAAATTGAGGGAATTCCTAGGACCACACCTGCATGCCCAAGATAAGAGGCATATGCAGAAAGGATCAGGGAGGCCCCGACACTTTGGCCTCGAGCTATTCTTCGAATTCTTTGTATGGATAAGCCCTGAAGAAGAGCACTGCTGCAGGTCAATCAGCAAAGGCTAGGAAAGGTGTTTTTCTTTTTTCTTTCTTTTTCCTTTTTGTTAACTTTTGGCATTTAAGGAAAGTTCTGTCATAATATTAGTTGGATACAATATTATTTGTTTCAACAAAAGATTATAAAACATACAAAGAAACAAGAAATGATGGCTCAGGCAAAGGAGAAGATTAAAAACCTTAGAAACCATCAATGTGGAGGATCAGAATTGGACATTCCAAAGACTTTTAAAACATATAGTCCTAAATAAGCTCAAAGACCTAAAGGAAAACATAGACAAAGTACTAAAGGAAATCAGGAAAACAATAGATCAACATGAAGAGAATATCAATAGAGAGATGGAAATTATGAAAAGGAACCCAACAGAGCTGAAGAACATAGGATGAGAAATTTAATATTCCTTAGAGGAATTCAACAGCAGATTAAAGCTGGCAGAAGAAAGAATCTGTGAACTTGAAGATAAGATAATTGAAATCATCTGGTCTGAGGAGCAGATGGAAAGAATGAAGAAAAGTGCACACAGCCTGAGAAACCTGTGGGGCACAATGTATGCATTTTGGGAGTCTCAGAAGGAGAAGAAAGAAAGAAGGGGACAGAGAGAATAGTCAAAGAAATAATGGCTGAAAACGTCTCAAATTTAATGAAAGACATGAATAAACACATCTAAGATGATCAACAAACCCCAAACAGAATAAACCCAAATAGACCCATACATGTTATAATCAAACTGTCGAACGCCAAAGATAGAAAACCCTGAAAGCCGCAAGAGAAAAGCAACCTGTCACGTACCAGGGAAACACAATAAGATTAAGTGCCAATTTCTCATTGGAAACCAGGGAAGCAAGAAGGCAATGGCAGGACATATTTAAAGTGTTGTAAGCAAACATTGCTCACCAAGAATTCTGTATCCAGCAAAACTTTCTTTCAAAAATGAGGGAGGGATTAAGATAGTCTCAGATAAACAAAAGCTGAGGGGCTTTGTCACCACTAGACCAGCCCTACAAAAATGCTACAGAGATTTCTGCAGGTTGAAGGAAAGGATACTAGACAATTGACTGAAGGTACATAAAGAAATAAAGATCTCTGGTAAAGATAATGACATAGGTAAATATAAATACCAATACTATTGGTATTTTTGGTTTGTAACTTCACTTTTTACTTTCTACAGGATCTAAAAGGCAAATGCATAAAATGTAATGAAAAATTAATGTTTTGGACTACTAGTGTATAAACATGCAATTTGTCACAAGAACTCCATAACGGTGGGGGGGCGGATGGAGGGGTATAGAAACATAGTTTATGTGTGCTATTGAAGTTCTTAAATTGGTATCAAAACAAGGAGATTGTTATAGGTCTAGGATGTTAAATTTAAACTCCAAGGTAATCACAAAGAATTTATAAATGAATGCGCAAACTCATAGAGACAGAAAGTAGAATACAGGTTGCCAGGGGTGAGAGGCTGGGGCAATGGGGAGTTAATCCAAAACGAGTGTAGAGTTCCTACTTGGGGTGAAGGGAAAGTCATAATAATGGATAGTGACAATGGTACAACATTGTGAATATGATTAATTCCACTGAATGGTATGCTTGGGAAGGGTTGGGATAAAACGATTAAAAAAAAGAAAGAAAGGCAATGACAATTAAATACAATACCCGACACTGGATGGAATCAAAGATTGGAGGAGAAAAGGCTCAAAAGTGAGGCCCAGAAATGTATATTTTAATAAAGTCTTCAAGTGATAATTATACAAACTTAGGTTTAAGAACTACTGTCAGGTGTCCTAGACAGTCACTAGCTCTAGAGTTGTTTGGGGATAGGAGAGAGGCAAGGAGGTGGGGCAGAGAAGGCTACAGGTATGCATCTAGGCACTATACCCCAGATTCAACTAGAACAGCTTTGAGTTTCTCGGTTTTACCTGCCATAAGTCAGAATGAGGTTTCTTTTAAGAAGGGTTCTTGGAAAAAATAAATACATAAAAACAACTTTGCTCTAGACTTGGGAATATAAAGAAAGTTTTTTTTGTGTGTGTTTGGGAGTAACAGGGAAAATATGTTGTTTAGGAAATTTTAATCAGTAGATAGTATAAGGAATTGATTCGCATACCAGGCAAACGTTTATTGAGCACCTACTATGTGCTAGGTGCCATACTGTGTGCTGGGGCAAAAAGATGAATACAATACAGTTTCTACCATTATGGGGCTAATTGTAGTGAGATTAATGGGAATTGGGAAAGGCTAGCCAGGGAACCCAGTCAGAAGATGGCTTTGTCAGAAAGGTAGGAAAGAAACCTGGAAATTTTTCCATTATTGGTACCACATACTCTAGAGTAAATGTGAAAAAGCTCATTTAATTAAGTTAAATGAACACTACAGATTACTTTAGAATCATATTGCTGGAGTGACAGATACATGATTCAAGGAGTACTTAAGGAAATCACAGAGATGAGGAACAAGGAACCACTGATGTCTACCACTGATGTTAGTGAAACTTCAATAGGAAAATTGTGCTAATGCTTTTCCTTGACCAAAGGCCTCATGGTTCTCCTTTCTGCCAAAAAATGTACACTCAAAAGTCAGAGCTATAAGTTCCAGTGTTCTGTTTTTCTATGGTATGGTTAACCCCATTTGCCAAGTCCAGAGTTGGTGGTAATTATCATCATCATTTTCCCTAACTTCCCTCCTGCCTGTCCCCTTCCCTCCTTCACCTGGTGCTCCACGTGGTGGGGATAAGGCAGTGTCTGATTGTAATAAACCTTTGGGTAAAGTAATAATAAGTAGTAAAGCAACTGAAAAGTGAGACAGGATTTGGCAGGTACCTGGGCAAGATGAAGCCAGAATTTAGGGACACCCAGGGACTTTTTGGTACCAGGGTACATGGGGCCCTGGAAGAGATGGGGGTGGGTTAATGGGTTAGTCACTGAGTAGTCCATTTAGTCTAAATTTCCCATTCATCCTCTGATTCTGAGAAAAGTCTTTGAGAAAGTGTTTGGGATGAGAGAACTTGTGCCTTCTGGCCTAAGCCTCTCACTCTGGCCCTGTTCCTCTTGTTCCTTTCTCTGGGCTGAGGGCTGTTTGAGAACTTCCTCCAATCGTGCACTATTTGAGCACTTCATAGATAAGGACTTGTTATTGCAGAGTCTCTGATGTGCTCCCTTACAAGAGGTACATTAGGCTGTTTTCTGGACACCGTGCTTTCTGAGTGGCTAAACCGTCTTACAAACCCCTGCATTGGGATCACCTTCCATCCTCCCCTGTTTTCTCAGGAGTTTGTGCACCAAAACATATTACATATTGAATGACTTTCATCATGCTGTTTATATATTTGTCTTCCTCATTAGACTCTATCATTCCATTTTGTACTCCCAGCCTTATTTCAAAGTTGATTGAACTGAACGTTTAGCCACACTCAGAGCCTGAGCTGTGTCAGGAGTAGTAGCAGGAGTGGAGAAGGGAGGAGAGAGCTGAGAGATAGTCTGGTGGAAAATTGGAGTGTTAGTAATTTTAGTTTTGACACGGAGGATAAAAGAGAAGGAATATGAGAATCTGATGCTATGGTTTTCCAGTATGGTAGTGGCATCACTAATTATCTGCTTTGGCTATAATAAATGCTACAAAACTACTCCAAAATCTCACTGGTTAAACAATAATCATTTATTTCTTACTTTTGGGTCTGTGGGACTCCAGGTCAGCTCTGGCAGCTGTGCTCCAGATTATGGGTCAAGTTCTGCTGTGCTTCATGTTTTCTCTTTTTAGTATCCATGCTTAAGGTTGCAGTTTCTACCTGGTGTAAGCTGTTCTCCTGAAGGCCACAGAAGCAAGTGGAAACAAGCCATGTCTCCTTAAGGCTCTGATTAGGAAAAAAGGACTTTGCATATATGGAGTTGTATACTACACCATGCCACTGTGAGGCAGTGCAAAGCCATCTGGCAAAGAGCATGGGTTTAAGCCTATTATAAGCAGAGAGGTCCAATCTATTACACCAACTAACTGGATGTGTGTGTGTGTGTGTGTGTGTGGTGTAATGATATAATGTGTTCAATTTTAGGCATATTGAGTTTAAGGTATCTCTAGAACATCTAAGTCGACATGAAGGCAATTGAATATTTGTGCCAAAGGAAATGTCAGAACTGGACTTATGAACTTTGCAGTCATTGGGTGTAAATAATAAATAAAACATAAAACCATGGGAACAGACAAGGACTACCTAGAAAAAGTGCAAAGAGGACAATGTACTCTTGAGGAGCACCAATGTTTAACGAATGAAGATGAGCGCGTGGATGATCTGAGAAGGAGTGGTCAGAGAGTTAGGAGAAAAACTTGGAGAGAGGCTGGTAGCATTGAAATCACAATAGGGAAGAGAGTTTCAAGGAAGGAATGGATCTTAATGGTCAAATGAGTCTCAGAATTGTTTAGGCCTGCCTCAGTGGAGAATGAGTGTGCAGAAGGAGATCTTCTTACCTAACCTGAAAGGTTTTCTTTAAAAAATAAGGGCTGAGTGATGCTCATAGAATTATTATGCATATAGCAGGAATAATGTAAATAAAGCCCAGGGTATGGTTCCTGGCAAGTTGCCGGTACTCAATAAATGGTAGTCATAATTATCCTATTGAAAACTGTGGAGTTTTGAGAAATTACTACCTGTTTAGTACAGAACTTGATGTTAGACCATTTTGCTTTGCACTTTATCAACAGCATTCTATCAATGGAATTGGAAGAAGCAGAAAGATGTAATACTGATGTGATTTTATTTCTAATATGGTATGGACCCTAAAGACAATTATGGTGAAACTCCAGTATAGTTGTTTTCATTAATATTATGGTGAAAAGAGGAGTTGAGAGGGCTATTACATCCCTGTGATAGCTCTTATTTAAAAGATGGAAACCATTCTTATTGTGATATTTGTTGAAGCAGTCATTTATTCCCTGCATAGATAAATCATCTTGTTTTAAAATTCTGTCTTCATACTGCCAAATCAGGGGAAAGACTAGGAAAACCTGAATGCTTAAAAAATATCTAGGTATATTAGGCTCTGGAAATGAAATATACATTTGTAGATTCATTTTCAGATTTCAAGTAATGTATTAGTTTCCTAGCTGCTGAAACAAATACCATACAATGGATTGGCTTAAACAACGGGAATTTATCGACCCATGATTTTGAAGCTGGGACAAATCAGCAAGGTGATGTTTTCTCCCCAAAGACTGTGAGATTCTGGGACTGGCTGCCAGTAATTCTTGGTCCGTGGCTTTCCCATCACATGAAAATGCACATGGTGGCATCTTCTCCTTTCTCTTGGGTTCTGTTGACTTCCAGCTTCTGGCTTCTCCTCGTGGCTTCTCTTTCTGTGTGTAATTTCCTTTGCTTGTAAGCTTTTTCTGCGTGCAATTTCTGCCACATTGGATTACGGGCCACCCCCATACAGTTTGGGCACACCTTAACTAATAACATCTTCAACGGTCAGATTTATAAATGGGTTTACACCCACAGGACCAGGGTTGGGACCTGAACATGCCATTTGTGAGGTACATAATTTAATCCCCAACGGGTAACCACAGGAGCTTGCAGCGTTTGTTCTCATAATTCTTTCCATCCCTATGTGGCTGAGACACCCAGTGTTCTTTCTGGCTAGAAGCAGATACTGTATTTCACTTTGTTAACAGAACATTAGTAATCAGCTTCTTTGTCTTTAATGATTCTGCTTTAGGGAACTGTCAATTAATAGTCCCTGGAAGACCACCATGAAAAATTTATGTAATTAGATTATAACACAAAGGTTTGCTTATTCATGATATATATTATTTATTTTTAATTATGATTTTTGGGGAGTGACCCCAATGTTCTCATCTTTTATACAACTGCCTTTTTAATGCTATCTTCAATTTCTCTTATTGTGCTCATTCTTTTTAAAAGTTTGTGAGTATAATTAAAACTACCCTACCTTTGAGAACCCTCTGTCCTCACCTTGCAGAGTAAATGAAATGTGGATACAAAGACTGAGCATATAAATTACTTCTAAAAAAGAAAATGCCTTCTACATAAAGCCTTTTTTGATTCCTTTTAATTTTTTTTATTATTCCAGAGCTTGATGGCTATTTTTCCTCTCTGGTCCAGTGATTTTGTAATTAAAGCATTCTTGTAAAGGTAATTTAGCACACATGCCTCATAGTTATTAACCAAGTTCTACTACATTCAAACACCAAATACTCTAGGCTTGTAAAAGTCACTTCCTTTCCTCCACAAAATAGCAAAACCGATGTGTAAAGGGGCCAGAGGATTTCTTAGTTGTCCAGTGTGACATTGAAGAATTCTACAATGGCTGTGGGTCTTTTGTAAGAAATATTCAAAAGTATGATACGGATGCCACGCTGAGCGTAGATTCTCGTAAACTGATGGCATTAAAAACATGGATGAACTTTGAAGATATCATGTTGAGTGAAATAAGCCAGACACAAAGAGGAAAATATTGTACGATCTCACTGATATGAAATAATTAGAACAAGCCAACTCATAGAGTCAGAATCTAGAATATAGGTTACCTGGGGATGGGGAGGGAGTAGGGAATAGGGAATTAAGGTTTTAAAGGTACAGAGTTTCTATTTGTAAAGGATGGTGATGATGGTAGCACAACATTGTGAATGTAATTAACAGCACTGAATTATATATTTGAATGTGGTCAAAAGGGAAAATGTTAGGTTGTATATATGGTACTAGAATAAAAATTTAAAAAAAGAAGGAATGAAATTCTGATACATGCTACATGCATGCTACAACATGGATGAATCTTGAAAACATTTTGCTAAGTGAAAGAAGCCAGATCACATATTGTATATTTTATGATTACATTGTATGAAATGTCTAGAATAAGTAAATCCATAGGAACAGAAAGAAGGTTAGTGGTCACCAGGAGGTAATGGAGAAATGGGAAATGACCACTTAATAGGGACAGGGTCTCCTTTGGGGTCATGAAAATATTTTGAAACTTTTGATAGAGGTGATGGGTGCACAGCATTGTGAATGTACTAAATGCCACTGAATTGTCCACTTTAAATAGTTTATTTTATGTCATGAGATGGTCACCTCAATTAAAAAAATAATTTAGTTCAAGGAAGTAAAAACATGTACAGAACAATTTACATGCAAAAGTGAAATCATTAATACAATTGATCTAGAAGAAAGGTTACGAGGGCAGGGAGGGAATAAATGTACAAAAAAGCCTTGACTCAAACATACAAACATATTTGACTTAAAATTCCTGAAATGTACTAAGCAAGATATCTTTTTTTAAAAATAGAAATTAAAAAAAAAAAAAAATTTCTCCCTTCCGCCCCCCCATGTTGTTTGGGCTTTCTGTCTGGTTTCTGTGTATTCTTCTGTGCCTGCTTGTCTCCTCTTTAGGCAGCACCAGGAACTGATCCTGGGACCTTCTAGAGTGGGAGAGAGGCGCTCAATCACTTGCTCCCGGGTCTGCTGCATCTCTTACTGTCTCTCCTCTGTGTCTCTTTTTGTTGCATCATCTTGCTGTGCCAGCTCTACCACAAGGGCTAGCACTCCTGCACGGGCCAGCACTCCATGTGGGCCAGCTAGCCTTCACCAGGAAGCCCTGGGAATCGAACCCGGGACCTCTCATATGGCAGTCGGGAGGCCAATCACTTGAGCCACATTCAATTCCCCAAAATATCTTTAAAAAATTGTTTATGTCTTTGAATATCATAATGAAGAATACAATTATTATTTGTGGAGAATATAAGTTTTTAAAGCGGGGGTAACTTTAATCACATAAAAATAGAATAAGGGAATTTTAGAACAGGAAGACACTTTAGACATCCTCTAACTCTACTTCCTCATTATATAGAGAAGGGTATTTAGGTCAGGGGACTCTTCAAGCACTTGCCCAAGGCCACTGAACATGTGAATACCAGGCTATACTGAGGTGAGGGAGAAGAATGATATATATTTCAGAGGCATTTTTTTTTTTTT